>JAODAL010024859.1:0-40000 GCA_025379985.1 Phyllomedusa bahiana | reverse complement strand
TTTCTTATCAGGGGCTGAGCTTCAAATCAATAAAAGTATGAGCATTAAAGTGGTTACAACTACTACCCAGTGCTATAGTTAGTCTGACTATAGAAACCCCTATAACTGACTCGTTTTAACGATTTACTAGGTATCTTTGGTTTATGTATTTCATATAGTGAAGATTTTTTTTGTCCTTAATTTTGATATGTATTTTCTCATGTCTGTTTCTAGTGACAAACCAGAGTCCTCAATCAGCGGATCAACAAGTAAGTAATAGCTATATTGAAGCTGTAGATCAATCAATATCATTCTATTTTATTTTAAACACAAAACCACAAATTCCCAGAAAGATGAATGGATAAGGGCCAGCCCACAATAAGATAAATATGCCCTGTTATACAGTCAAATAACAAAACACCTATTTTGTATAATTCCTAGGACCGAATAAGACTTGTATCCCTTTAAAGATGAACTGATGAAACTAATACGGTAAAAGGATGGAGGGTCCGTGATGAACTGAATAGGATCCCTTTCAAAGTGCAAAATTGCATGATGGGATAGATAGATAGCTATCCCATCATGCAATTTTGCACTTTATTATATACCAGGGTATTCCTGTTTTTTCTTACTATGTTGGCATACCCTGGCCAATATCGACATATATGATATGGGAATGTATATTATCTACATTTTGTGTCTATTTCTGCTATAGGGTACTTTTGTTATTTCTTTATTGGGTTATGCTTGCCTTATTCTTCTAGGTGTTGTAAACCTTTATTCTGGTATTTTCCCAGCTTACCTTGCTAGGGCATGCCAGGGTTCGTTAGTTTATGTTCCTGTGTGGGGGCGCCCTTACTGAGGCGGGTCCCCCACTTGTGGTTGGGTAGGTAGTTTATTTTATTTTAAAGCACCTTTCGTTTTAATGCTCAATACATCCGATTAAAGGGGTTTGAATACATAATATAGAGAGGGACCATGGCCACAGGAGCTACAATTTACTAAAAAAGGGAAAGACATGATGTAAGAGATCTGAACTGTTCAATAAATATAAACTTGTTCTGCACACTATATGTTATATGGTGCTAAATCGAAGGATAATTCCAATCCAAATTCATCGAGTTCAATGCAATCGACAGCACTCTTCTTGCTAGTTAGAAAATTCTTTATTAAATATTCACATCAACATCATAAAAGCAACAGGAATGAACATCAACGTTTTCGGTCACATAGGACCTTTTTCAAAGTTGTCACTTAAAGGGGTTTTGCCAAGAAGTGAGTTCCTTACCTCACCGGCTGATACTCCCCTCTTGAGGCTTGAAAAAAGGGGAATTGTGTTTCTGTGTTTAAAAAAACAAGTACCTCCTCTGTGATGTCATCACTCCACCTCCCATGCAGGTTCCTCAGTCTCTGTAGTTAAGCAAACATTGTTTTGCTAATCCACAGAGGAGAACTGTATTGTGCACAAGCTATATGCGTTTTATTTCTCCCTCTTATTTGCTCAGGAGAGAAGATAAGCTCAGCAGACCGCCGTCTTGCAGTCCTTCACGAACGGCTGCAGGGGGAGAGGGAGGGTGGCTTAGCAGAGAGCCAGGGAGCGTCTGCGTGTTTACTCAGATAATTACATTACAACCAGTGGATTCTCTATACAAAAGACACAGTATCTTTCTCTCCAGTCGCTTCAAAGCTTGTTCATGTTCCCTGCCATCAGATAAGAAGTGCAAACAACGCAAGCGCGGCCAGATCAGCTCCTGGTCATGTCTAATGTAAACTGTCAGGAAACCAAGGGCATGTAAGGAAGGCTGTAGCTCTCAGAGGCTTCACTGTTTTTGATGACATATATTTAGAAAAGTGATCAAATACCCATTTTGGAGGATCCAAAGTCAACATTAGATCGTGGCAAAACCCCTTTAATAAGTTAGCTATACATTGTAAATGCCGGCCGCAGCTTGGTCCGTACAGGTGAGATCTCAGGAGAGAGATCTAAACTGTGCTCGCAAGTCTGATCGCTCCAAGGTGACTGTTGGCCTACAGCCCATCCTGAAGTGTGTCCATGAGTATTAGAGGGGACACCCTCTGCCATTTCTGGCTTTGCCTTTTACAGAACAATAGGTGTTACACCAGTCATGGTGGCCACCACATCACTACTTTTCACAGATCCTCCACTCTTGGCCACCATGTGCAACATGCTCGACACAGGAACCCAGAGAGCAGCCTGAGACCTCAGTGGGTGATTACAGTCTCAACGCATGTACACATAACTGGGGATATTACCTCTTGAAGGACAGCACAGGCTTAGGCTGCGTTTACACGGTAAAGACCAAATACCGGTTGGGAGATCCCGACCAGTATTTGGTCTTTTTTTTTTGTCACGCAGGGGGACGTTTTTTCAATGCAGTTTGCGGATTCAAGCCCTCCCCCTTCGCGCTCTCATGTTCCACCCAAAAACCGGGCGGAAGAATGAACATGATCTAAGTTTTTCGGACCGCCAGCGGTGTAAAAAACTGTCTGCCGAAAAATCCGTGCATTGGGGGGGACTGCTGCACGGATTTTCCATTGCGTTGCTTGTCGGATTTCAGACAGTTTGTAAAACCGCAAACCGGCTGAAAAACCGACAACCTGTGCCGTGGGGACAAGCCCTTACAGTTTTATTAAAGGAGTTTTGCCACAAAGTAAAATCCACTTCTGAGGCCGCCTCATTAGCAGGGTATCCTCTATATATCTTCCATACCAGAGAATGTGATCCACCAAAGAGTTGTGTATAGAATACATGCATTTTTCTTCCCACCATGTGACATAGATATTTGCCAATGAGGGAAAATAACAGGCGCCCATTGGGCAACCCTGAGTCTGCAAATAAAATACTTAATTAAAAGAAAAAAAGGTTATGGCATAATAAAACGAAAATGACTAATACAATATAATCTTTCAATTGTAAACTATACGATGTGTATTTGTTAAGTTGGTCTGCCACTACAAATAACACCCGGTCATGTGGAATGGCAGTATAGAGGGCAACAATATCACATGATACCCAGGTGTATGTTGGCAACCATTCCACTTTATCCCTGATTTTGAGTGCTTCTTTGGAGTCCCTAATGTAACTGGGACTTCTCACCAGGGCCGGACTGGGAATAAAAATCAGCCCTGGCACAAAGCCCCCAGCAGCCCACATACAATATCCGCAAAAAAAAATTCCCCTTTTTTTTCCCGCACCCCCCACTTTCAAAAATTTAAACTAAAACGAATGGTGAAATTCCACACAGAGCATTTTTTTAGGTTTTTGGTGCGTTTTTGGCAAAAGGCAGAGCATTAATGCAAACATTTCTGCAAAAAAAACCAAATAAAAAAAAGGGCACCAAAACTGCCTTTTTGGAGAGCAGCCAACACACAAGCAAAAAGAAACATTGGGGCAAGAAAACCCCTAAACACAAAAACCCAGGTTGCACTTTAAAATGGGGCCCAACCCCACCGACCACATAAGCCCCCAACATAACCTACAACCCCACCAATCACATCACCAGAGCAGGCCACCTTTCACATGAAAAAAACACTGTTTCCCAACCCAAAAGTAAAATGACCCCTGCCCAAGCAGGGATTCACAGGAGATTTAAACCTCTGAGGGGAGTTGTTCTCTTCTCCTTTTCTTCGGGCCCCAAACCCTCCAGGGGTGTCTTCCCCTTTTTAAAGGGGCTTCCCCTTCCATTTCTTTCTCCGCCGGGTAACAGCATGAAAAGTCTTTTTCTAGTGGTCACTACTGCCCCTTGTAAATTTTTCCCACAAATACATTTTAAGACTCCTCCTTTTCCAGCATTTTCCCTTTCCTGCCCTACAGAAAACTAGCCGGGTAGTTTGGGGGGCAGCCCACAGTAACTAGCCAGGTAGCGGGGGCCTCCCCCCCCCAGAAACCCTACCGGGTTGGGTTTGGAGCTGTCCCCTTTAACTACCGGTAGCTGGACTTCCCCATAACCCCCCGGGGCCCGGGGCTCCCCCCCGGGTAACTAGCCGGGTAGCTGGGCTGCCCACAGAAAATTTTGCCGGGTAGCTGGGGCGGGCCCCAAGTAACTAGCCAGGTAGCGGGGGCCCCCCCCAGAATGAACAAGCCAGGTGCGGGGGGCTGCCCACAGTAACTTAAAAAGGTAGGGGCTCCCCACAGTAACTTTTCCAGGTGGGGCCAATAATTAGCCAGGCAGGGCCATTTTTTTAGCCAGGCAGGGCCAGTATGTGCCAGGCGGGGGCCAAAAAAAGTACCCGGGCGGGGAAAAATATAGCCGGAAAGGCCAGTATATGGGGTAGCCCGGGCCGGGTTAAAAAGGAAGTCGGGGCCCGGGAAATAAGTAGTCGGGGCCCGGGTTAATAGGTAGGCGGGGCCCGGGAAAAAAGGGTTTTAGGAAAGGGCCTTTTGGAAAACCAGGGGCATAAAAAGGCAAACGGGGCTGGTAAATAGGCAGAAAAAGGGCAGGATAATGGAAAAGACAGGGCGGTATATAGGCCCCCGGGCGGTATATGGGCAGACAGGGCGGTAAAAAGGGCATACAGGGCGGTATAAAGGCAAAACAGGGCAGCAAAAAGGCAGAAAAAGGGCGCTATAAAGGTAGACGGGGCTGCTAAATAGGTAGACGGGGCTAAAAATTTTAGAAACCCGGGCTGGTATAAAGGGACAGGGCTGGAAAAAGGGCAGACAGGCGGGTAAAAAGGCTGACGGGGCGGGTTAAAATGGGGCAAGGGGGCAGGTATAAAGGCAGAAAAGGGCAGGTAAATGGGCAGACGGGGCCCACATATTTTTTTGGAAATAGGGCAGAAAAAAGGGGCAGACAGGGCAGCATATAGGCATATGGCCGCATAAAAAAGTTGGATAGGGCAGCATAAATTTTTTTGGGAAAAGGGGCAGTATAAAAAAGTTTTTATTGGGCAGAAATAGGGGGGATAGGGCAGCAAAATATTTTTTGGAAAAGGGGCAGTAAAAAAGGGTTAGTTAGGGCAGCATATATTGTTTAAAAGGGGCAAAAATTTTTAATTTTTTGGAAGGGCAAAATATGGGGTTGGTTTAGGGAGCAATAATTTTTGGGATGGGGCAGTTAATATAGGTGGTTTAGGGCCGCATAAATTTTTAAAAATGGGCAGAAAAAATCGGTTTGAAGGGCAGCATAATTTCGATAGGGCAGAAATTATTTTTTTGGGAAAATAGGGCATATATAGGGGAAAGGGGCACATATAAAGTTGGATAGGGCACTTTAAAAAATTGGAAAATAAAGTAAATATTTTTGGATAGGGCAGTAAATGGGTTTGGATAGGGCAGAAAAAAATTTGTTGGATGGGGCATATATATTGTTGGATGGGCAGAAAATTAGGGGGATAGGGCAGCAATAATTTTGGTAGACCCGTAAAAGGGGGTATAGGGCAGTAATAGGGATAGGGCAGAAAAAATTTTGGGAGGGGCCAGTTTAAAGTGGGAAGGGCATTTAAATTGGTTTGGGATTTTGGGGGGCCAAATTTGTTATAGGGCAATATTATTTAGGTAGGGCCCGTAATTTAGGGCAGCCTAAAAGGGGAAAAGGGGGGGGCCCCCACATTTTGTTTAAAAAACAGGATATATGGAAGGGCCCCCTAAAAGTTATTACCCCACATGGGATGCCGCAAAAACCCCCCTTGCAAATTTTTCCCAAAAAAGCGTTTAAAGGGCCCTTCTAGTTTAACCCCTTGATCTAGAAAACTGATTTGGAAACCCGGAACTTTTGATACGGGTAAAGGCTTTTAACATATTTTTTAAACTTCCCCCTTGACAAAAAACCGCATCCTTTCCCAACAAACGACCCCCTTACCCTGTTTTAAAACGAAGAATTATTTTGGGGATTTTTTTTTATTCAAGGAGGGCTGATTTTTTCTTTTTTTGGTGAGTTTAAGTACTTTGGTATTTGGACATTTAAATTTTTTAAAGTCAGAAAATTTGTGTTTTCTTTTTTGGGTCTAAATTTTTTAGTATACTTTTTTCTTTCATTCAATTTGGGGAAAATGTTAAAAATGCATAAAAATTTTAAAAAATTTCCCACCCCAAGCCACCAGAGGGAGCCATCCAAAAAAAAAAGTTTTTGTTTTAAAGACAAACGGGGAAATTAAAACGCTGCTGTAAATGGGGGCTGTTCTGGTTTTGACCTCACAGGCCTCCCCCCCCCTTTTTGCATTTTTTTCAAATATATTCTACAGTTCTTTTTTTCTGTCAAAGATTTTTCAAAGACCTTTTCCAATTGTTCAGTAAAATTTTGATTTTGATTTGCATTAGAAGCATTTGTACCCAAATTTTATCGTGGGGGGATATTCTATTTGTTTTAAATGCTTTGCCCCCTTGACTTAGAAATTTTTCTGAAAACCCTTTGATAGTTTTTTATATGGTTTAGAAAGTCCGGGATTTAAAAAAAATTTTCAATCCTTTTTACACTTGAAATTGAGGGATTTTCCGGGTTTGGTCCGAAAAATTTTGCCCCCTGTGATTTTTTTAAATTAAACCCAGTTTTTTCCATTGCTGGTTCTCTGTCGGTTGTGCATATCGGGAAAAAAATATCTCGGGTTTTTCCACCCTGTCTTACTTTTCCCGCCCTGCCGGGTTTTTTTAGATGTAAATTTTCCACACAAGCCGGGCCCCAAAGGGGATTTTGCTTTTTTCAAAAACCCCTTAAGCATGAAGAAAACAACCCAAAACCTGGGCCCTACAGAACCTAGACGGTTTTAAAAAAGCTTTCCCCACAGCTACTTCCCAAACCCCCCCCGGGGGAAGAAACCTTTTGTGAATTTGGGCCCCGACCCCAAAGTCCCCCGACTGGGGATTAAAACCCGATAAGGTCCCAAAGTTTTTTTCAAGGAAAAAAAAACCCCTTTGGAAAACTCAGTTTGAGGGGGAGACATCTGCTGTACCCACTTACAAATTTCCCGCTCCGGGCAAGCACTCTCCCCCCTGGGCACTTATCAAGCACTGACTGGCGCTCAATGTCCTCAGTGTCTGCCCACCAGCTTGTGTCATGATAACTGCACATTGGATGCTCCTCTATTATTAAGTGACAGGTCCTCTGTTTTAACACACAGCTCTGCTCATTCTACTTGTATAAAGAAAAGGGCTTATGGAGCTCCTCAGCTCTTTTTCCCATCTTCTAAGTCTCTTTTTTACTGGTGTCACTATAAATCATAGAATCTCTCTTTTGGGATGCCCTCACATTCGAACCCTTTAAAAGGGTTGTCTCACTAGGGAGCTGTTCTCTCAAAAGCTTACCATCAAATTACTCAGTTAGCCTTCTAAAAGGTATCGCCTGATTTCTTCACTCTTCTACTACTTTCTATGGCTAACACGGTACAACATTATATTACTAGCAACTTGGAAGCTACCACAATGTACTGCACAAGAATGGAACTGAAAAACCGGCTAAAGAAACTTGCACAACTCAACAGCGACATCTTCTTCCTAACAAAGTGCAAGAAGGAAAGACTCATCCCAAAAGGCTTCACTCTCCCATAACCAACCCGGGCACACCTACAACAGCCGATATGCAGAACAAATATGTATTCGAACATCGGGAAAAGCTGCGCAACTACATGCTAAAAATTTCCTAAAACCCAACAGGAGAAAAACACAGGAGGAGATACAGGCCCTAAAGACATCAATGGAGAATGACACAGAGGAGATGAAGGCCAAACTCCACACATACTACCGGAAACTGCAGGACATGCTTATCAACAACAAGAAGAAAAAGCTCCAGAGACTGAGACAAAAAGGCCCTACTACTAAAACCACAAGCACCAGCCCAGCTCACCAGCCTGTGTTGTGAACCTTTCTTATGAGCCAAATAAACACGAAATGTCAGCTCTCCCCAAAAGGTCTCTCCTTCTGCCCTCAACACTCACCGACCATGTCAAACTCTGCAATGACATGGAGGAGTTTTTCAGAAAAATGAGACTGAGGGAACACTTATATGACAAAGACCTTCCATACAGCAGCGACTCTGAGAGAACAGCCCATAAGGAACCCACCAAAAAATCAACCTGGACCCCACAGCCTGGAACTAATGCAGCACTGGATAAATACATTGACTGTTTCAGAAGCAAGATAAAATCTGAGATATTGGGGAAACAAAAGAAACAGGTCCATAACCTAACCTTGCAGGAACGGGAAGCCCATCCCCTCACTGAAAGAAAATCAGGACTTTAATAATAAAACCAGCTGACAAAGGGGGCGCAATAGTCATTGATGAACACCTCTGACTATATCCAGGAAGCAAACAGGCAGTTTTCCCAAACCCCCCCCCATTACTCCAAACTTAACAGTGATCCACAGAGGACTTTATAAAACAGCAAAAAGAATATGTCAAGAAGTTTTCCAACTCAGGTCCAGGGGCAGGTAGGGGGGCTCATCCAGCGGATCCCAGGCCGGGCTGCTTCTACATGCTCCCCAAATCCCAAAGATGGCAACCCTGGGAGGCCTATCATTCTGGTATTGGAACTCTGACAGAGAATATCTCAGGTTGGGTGGAAAATCTCCTAAAACCCCTGGTCAGAGATACTCCTAGTTACATCCCAGGACACCACGGATCTTCTTAACAACTCAATGCCCTCGGTCCATTTCCCTGAGGGCACCATTTTGGCAACCATGGATGTAGAATCTTTTGTATACAAACATTCCCCACAAGGATGGTAGTTGCAGAAATGTCGGACCACCTGAGAAACTAAACCCCCCAACAAAACCAATAACACAGCTCATACAGTTCATACTCAGCCCGAACTTTTTTATATTTGGTGAGGACCTATATCTACAGCGAATGGGAACTTCAATGGGGTCCAGCTGTGCGCCCCAGTATGCAACTCTCTTTATGGCTGACCTGGAAGGAGCGTATCTATCCACATGCACCACCAAACCCATGATGTACCTCCGTTACATCGATGATATCATTGTCATCTGGCTGCGGGGAGGAGGCCCTAATTCAATTCCATAATGACTTCAATAACTTCCACCCCACCATCAACCTCAAGCTTACCTATTCAGAGAGCAAAACCCACTTTCTGGATACTACAAACACATCAAAGACACCGGCTACTCACATCAGGTATACCACAAACCCATACAACGGCCTACCTCAGGAATGACAGCTTCCCCCCCAAGCCACAAAGCAATCCATTATTACACCCAGGCTATACGGTACAATCGTATTTGCTCCAACAAGACAGACCTGGACAAAACCTCCTGGATCTGAGGACAACATTTCCCCAATTGGGATACAGGCAAAAGTGACGGACAATCAAATCAGCAAAGCGGCCGCCATTACCAGAGACAGTCTACTTACATACAAAGAGACCCAAAAGGGAAGAACGAGTGCCCCTAGTTGAACCTACAACCCACAGCTGGAGATCCTACGAAAGTTTGCCAAGGAACTTAAACCCTGTGCTACATAGGGACAACAAACTCAAAGACATATTCCCAGTCCCCCCTCTCCTCTCCTTTCGGCAACCACCAAACCTGCGGCTATTATTGTCCGGAGCGCTCTGAAGGCCCCAACTGAAAAATGGCACCTCACCCTGCCTGCAGAACAGGTGCAAGACCTGCAGGCACATCCACAACCAGTGTACCTGTCCCACAGTCCCAGCAGGTGCACAGATTAGGGGGACATTTTCCCTGCAGGTCTAGAAATGTGGTGTTCTGATCATGGTGTGCGCAATGCCCGACCACAGGGCCTTTTATGTGGGGGGAAACAGGACAGAGACTCAGCCAGCGCATGAACTCCCCATAGATTCACTATTAATAAAGTAGAACTGATCTTCCAGTGGCACAAAAACTTCTCCAGAGAGGACCACTGTATTTAAGATCTGAAGATAGTGGTTTTAATGGGACACTTTAAGACGCAGAGGGAGAGAAAGGAGTGGGAATTTAATTAATGCAAAAATTTCAGACTCTGCAAAATGGGTTAAATATCCATGCTAGCTTTATGTCAAACATATGTGAACTGTGATGGCCACAAATTACACGTGATGGCTGTGAGAATAAGACGGCAGTTTACTGACCCCTCTGTCATGCCTCACAAGTTTCCAGATAGTTAATTGTTTGACTGTTGTAAATGACTTGTTTGCTTATATTGCATTTTGTTATGTTTAAGAATTCCCAAGATCCCCTTTTAAGGTCCCTGTCTTTTGTGTAAAAAAGCCTGTGAATTTTCAATTTCTTGTATATCATCATGTCTGAAGAAGGGAGCTAGTTCTCTCGAAAGCTTACCATCAAATATACTCAGTTAGCCTCTAAAAGGTATCGCCTGATTTCTTCACTCTTCTACTACTTTCTATGGCTAACACGGTACAACATTATACTACTACATTGATTCATCTCACCTCAGTCCTTTTTTCTTGGTTTCACTTTGAACTCAGGGGCGTGTTTACTGTCTTCTACTAGTCTGCAGTAGAAGCCAGGTCTGTAGCTCTAGCAACCAGCGCAGTCAGCCTATCAGGAGAGAATGACCAGGTCTGTAGCTATAGCAACCAGTGCTGGCAGCCTATCAGGATAGATCAAACAGGTCTGTAGCTATAGTAACCAGTGCTGGCAGCCTATCAGGATAGATCAAACAGTTCTGTACCTATAGCAACCAGTGCTTGTAGCCTATCAGGATAGATCAAACAGGTATGTAACTCTAGCGACCAGTGCTGGCACCCTATCGGGAGAGATGGAACAGGTCTGTAGCTATAGCGACCTGAGGAGCTGATGCAGCCCATACAAGAGGGAATATTTAGTAATAGGTAGGACACTGTTAATGGACACATATTGCAAATCGACTTGTTTTTGCCAGATCTTTAACATAAAAAGCAATTCTTGTAGTGAGACAACCCCTTTAACTTAGACTAAGCACATGCTCCCAATAGCACCACACGTAGCTTTCAGGCCTCACATTCTTAACTAAATTCTGGTCTCCAAGTTTTGTCCGAAATTTCAATCATTCTGCTGTGGACTCCTCTGTCTGTGCATTGAATTTAAGGAGGCCCTGTAACATCCCTGACATGTCTGTTTCAGCAAATACTTGGGTTCTCGGTGAAGTAACAATTCTGAAGCATCTTCTCTTAAATCTCTGTGCTGTACTCTTCCTCTGTTAGGGTCCATCTACACTGCAATGATTTCCAGTTGGATTTTTACGTGGATTCAGTTTTTAAAAAATTAGGTTTTAGGATTCAGAATCGGACCGGTATTGTGACGGGTATCACGTGGGCCTAGCCTTATTCTTTCTATAAATGTATTACTGAATCAGTCAGGTAGGTGGTATCATTTCAGTGTACAGAAGGGTGTGTCTCGCACACACTGACTTTCAGCACCGATTGGACAATGTCACACTGTGCAGGGACACACCTCCATATGGTAACACCTGACACATTGGTAGGTCATTTCTAGGAGGAATAACCACACAACATAGAGAACTAGGGAAAGATGCTCCAGAATTGTTATTTCATGAGGAAATCTAGTACTTGCTAACACAAACAAATCAGAATATGTCACCTCATTGTCTTTGAAGTTACAAATAAGCAGACGGCATTTATGCCCTTGTCTCCCTTATGCTTGTGGATTTTTATTTGCTTTGGATTTTTTCTTATAAAATCTTCTTACCTTTGCGTCAGAAATCAAAAGGTGTACAATTAGTGACAGCGAGACATCCAGGAGCAAGGCAGAAAGGGTTTCAAATAGTTTGGCTTTTGAGCCTATGACACTTAAAGGGGTTGTCTCACTACATCGATTCATCCTGTTTACTTAGTTTCATTTTGAATTCAGGGGCTTGTTTACTGGCTTCTGCTAGTCTGCAGTAGAAGCCAGGTCTGTAGCTATAGCAACCAGTGCTGGCAGCCTGTCAGGGGAGATTGACCAGGTCTGTAGCTGAGGAGCTGATGCAGCCCATACAAGAGGGGATATCTAGGAATAGGTAGGACTGGTAATGGACATATATTACAAAGTGACTTGTTTTTGCAAGATCTTTAACATAAAAAGCAATCCCTGTAGTGAGACAACCCCTTTAATAAGACTAAAGCTTTGTATGGAATAGTGCAAGGCATGGTTTTCTTACACTATGCATACATGTAGATACATTGCTAGGGACAGATCTGTGTAAACCTCCATTAGATTGCCATGAATGGTAGACAAGATTGTGTGTGGGGGAATCAGATCCCTTCCATTCCATTGTTCTCTACCGCCCCAATAATCAACAATGTGATACAGGTAACCATGTATCTGATAGGGTAACAGGGTAGCTTAGACTAGCAGATTGTGAAGTAGTGGTAATAGCATATTTTATGTTACTCTCTGCTGTGAAAATTTACTTATTTTAGGAAGTGCATCAATTTTAATTCAACTAATTGTGTTATATGCACCAACAGAAAAAGGAATATCTCTCCTTGGGGAGAGCACCATATAGGTGTGTGGGAATTTGAAATGGTCTTTTTTCACCCCACTAAGCATCTGCATATCACAAGGCATTATGGGAAAATAGCTGGAAGCTCAAGTGCTCTCTATTGGATGTATCAAATCCTCAATTTGCTTCTGACTCACTGAGTCAAGGGATGTTAACCAAGCCAGTACAACTCCCCACACACCTATATGGTGCTCTCCCCAAGGAGAGATATTCCTCTTTCTGAGCCACTCATTGCCACCCAGCCAGCCAGCAAGCTCTGCACTGAGGAGGGGCAGAAACCCCCGAAACAGCTGTATGCAGATGAGTTATACTTGCTTAGCTAACTTCCCTTTTGCTTTCCAAAGACTCCGTGACTCAGAAGCAAATTGAGCATTTGATACATCCAATAGAGGGCGCTTGAGCTTCCAGCTCTTTTCCCATAATGCCTTGTGATATGCATCAACAGAGAAATTGCTATTTTCTGTCCAGAATATAGTGGTCTCTACTACAGGGCCAGGGCAATAGATTTAGGCCAATTCATAGCCTTCCTCCCTTTAGAAAATTCAAATGCCTGGTAATGACCTGGCTCATGGTACTCGCAGCCCCCTTTTTTTAGAAGGTTCGTTTTCATAGAGAGTAACTAACAGCCGCTGCCTCAGCTCATGATCCCTCTCCATACCTCTTTGCACTCCCTTAATGACAGGTGTGAGTTGGTGCCCTAGGCCGTTCCCTACCTCTGCAAACCCATCGTCCCAGCCTTGCTTTACTGTGTATATGAAAGTGCAAAGTGGACATCATGTATCAGAAGCATGTAAATTGAAGTCACTTGGCATGGCTGACATCTAATGGTGAAAGGAAGAAGTGTAGCTTCAGATTGCATGCACAAAGCAGAGACGTGCAGGTAGTAATGTCATCCCTGTATGAAAGCTGAAGTGCATGACTGGTTTACACCCTTCACCCATTACACATGCACTTGCTTCGGAAAAATATAGATGTCACTTTTCTGGAATGTGCTACCCCAGACACTCACCTTTTTTTTTTTTTCCATTACTTTATGCTGGTGCTTCCATCACAAGATACAAAAGGAATACGAACCTCTCTCTTTTCATTCATTCCAGTGCAGTCGATATTCGCTGTCTCCGTTCCACTGTCTTCTATGTACTTTCTGGCGCTGTCACTTGGAACGTCATTGCTGCAGCTGCTGATTGGCTGCAGTGGTCTTGTGCTAACGTCACCATTTGGAAGGGAAGGCTCTAAGGCTATGTTCACACGGCTTATTCACGGCGTAATTGTGGGATGGATTTCGCCCGCAATTATGCCGTGTGCTCGGCAGCAGGGGCGCGGGGGGGAGGGGGGGCGATCAGCTCGCCGGCCCCATATACATTCATTATCCACGGCACGTATACCACCGTGATAACTGACATATACGCAAAATACAGCGAGCGGGGAGAGGAGACGGAGTCCATAGTTCTCTATGAGAACTGTGGATTACCATAATGACTGGGATGGATTTCACCCGTAATTAGCGCAGTACGGCGCGAATTACGGGCTTAAATCTGTCCCAAAATAAGCCGTGTGAACATGGCCTAAATGGTGATATCAGGCAATGCATGTGACCACTGCAGCCAATCAGCAGCTGCACTGGTGATATTACTCACAGAAAAATTGAATTAATTCCTTTTCTGCATATTATTTGCTAACTGTTCAACCCTTCAATAAAGGTATGTTTAAAGATGTTTAAAGAAAAATTCTCTCCATAAAAAAAAACCTGCACAATTAAATACAAACCCTACCTCTAAAATGTAACCATTAGTCAAACCTATTATAAGTCAAATATTCATTAAAGGGGTGTTATCGTTTCATTAATTGGTCTTCAGAATAAGGGGACAGTGAAAACAAGCAACTTTGCAATTGGATGTCATTAGCAAAGCTGCCTTGTTCTCACAGTGTCCCTTATATTGTGTTTTTATTTACACTGATATCCAGTGTGGGTCTAATCCCTCCTCCTTGCAATTCACTAGCTGAGAGCTCATTTACATTCTGTACAGCCCCTGGGTCGATTCACGGAACTGTGTTACTGACTCAGAGTTAGGGGCCCTAGCATTTTCTGTTTCCACACCTAGCAGAAACGGACTGCAGCAGATTGTACAATGAGAAAACAGGACAGTTTTGACCCTGTGCCTAACTCTCCTGCATACACGCAGATCTGTGCCGTTCTTAGAAAGCTGTAATACATCTCCAACTGTGAGAGATCAGTGCTCAGATTAGATTGAATGCAGCCTGTGGTATGTATACAGCTCTTATAAAATAAGACTGATAGGGAGAGACACAGTAATATGTGGACTCAGAGGGGAGGGGGGGGTCTCAGTCCAGCAGTGAAGGGGGGATGATGTCATCCAGCTGGGAGGGGAAGAAACGCCCCTGCATTCACAGAGCTGGGAAGCTAAGAGAAGTGTGAATCAACCGAAGTAAGGAAGCGATACATCCCCTTTAAGGATCAAGTTATACTGCTATCCAAAAGTCAAAACTGGAAACACCTATGAGGACAAAATGGCCAGTTCAGTTTAGACAGAAATAGCTTTATAAGCTGTGGATTATATATATATATATATATATATATATATATATATGTATATGCCACCTTTCCCCTACTCTCTCCGCTAGTTGGCCCTTACAAACACGGGGGATTCGCCTGACAAGGACGGCCCCACTTCTTGGTGGCTCACCGTATTACACTCCTAAGTTGTCCCTACTTCCTTACACAGGCCTTACATGTAACCAACAGCCAATCAACATAATTACATATATTGCCAAAAGATATATCCAGTACATCATTTCGTTTCAGTAACCTGCATAAATATACCTGGTCCAGTGTACCAATCCTTATTTCTCAAGCCTGACGCGTTTCCCTCTTAAATGTATCAATGAGGGTTCATCAGGGGACAGAAAAGAAATCCACCGATGCTGGAATAAAAAATGCTGCAGATAAGCACTCCCAGATAATTAAAGGGAACCTGTCACATAGGCTATGCTCCCCTTGCAGAAGCTAGTGTCAGACCTGCTGTTTCCAGCACTGTATGCTGTAAGATGCTGTTGTTTTAGAGCATTTAATGCTTAAATCTTATTCATGAGCAGGTGTTAGCCCCGCCCACCAGACTAGCCCCACCCACCTGGCAGTTATTCAGATGGTTTTACCTATTCAAAGTAATAGGTTTATCAGTTGAGGTGGGCGGGGCTAGCCTCAGGTGGGCGGGGCATAAAAACAGACTCTTTTCATGACACTTTTCTTGCTGAAAACTGCAGATCTGAGCATTAAATACTCAAAAACGCCAGCATCTTACAGAATAAGGGACACAGGGCTGGAAACAGCAGGTCTGTCACTATCTTGTGCTGCCCTCAGCAAGGGGGGCATAACCTATGTGAGTTTCTCTTTAAATATATGAAGCTTATGCTCGCCCTCCTCCGGTTCCAGCGCTGCCTCTCCCCAGTCTTAGGTTTTAATTTTTGCTATTTCCGCTGCAGCGGTCACATCCACCTACTTCCATCATCATTCGGGGCTGTTCACTTCTGAGTGGTGGTGTAAAGCGGCTGCATTGACATCCCTGTTTGGAAGTAGAAGAATGATGAGAGAAGAGCAGGGAGATGCTGTGCTGCAACCGGGGCCGGAGGAAGAAGAGTATTGTTTTTTTATTTTTATTTTAATGGGTCCCAGGAGCCGTAAGATTTTCTAATGAAGTGGACAAACCAACTCTTCTCTGGTTATCACCCTGCTCTATGGTGTTTGTAAGAACATGATCCCCTTATTTATCACTGTCCTCACACTTCCTGCATTTCTTATCTATACAATGTGAAGAGTCTGGCTGGGTGACCGGCTCATACAGCTTTATATCTACTATACATGGACCATTGTACAAAGCAAACACAGCTGCCCCTAACTGATTTAATGAGCAGGGTCCTGTTGCTTTGTAGTGTCTAGTTTTGTTTGTACCTGTTCTCTCTTAGTTGTAAGGTTCTGCTGAATATGTTGGTGCTGCATAGATTATCATATTGTTGCTGTTAGTAAATTTTATTTCTTATTGTGTTTCAGCTACTGGACCTCAAAATGCTGGTACCCCAATGTCCACTCCTACTCCAGGGTCCACTTCCACCCCAGCTGATCAGAGCAAGGCAATCACCCGCCTGCACATGCAGCTTCACCTTCATGACCTGCAGCATAATGCCAGCGAACTAAGGAACCAGCTGCAGCAGCTGAAGAAACTACAGGTACATGATGATGCCATAACTTGACCCAATAGGTTCCCACTGTAGACTGGCTATAGAAAATGCATTTCCAATGACGTTGGATATTTTTATGGAAAAAAGCTTATATAACCATGGCAACATAGAGTAAAATGTCAAAATTTGAGCCAGGTATTATAGTTACCTGACCAGCCTCCATTATATTAAAGGGGTTATCTAGGAGTTTAAAGATTCATAGAATTCTATAAATGGCTTTTTTATAGACAAGTAATTATATTCCACTAGCTTCATGTGTTTCTTTTTTATTTTTCCCTTCTATTTCATCTGTCATAAGATCCACTCTTTGCAGCGAAACTTCCTGCTTGTGGGAGTGTCAGTAGTTCTCCATAATCTCTTTCCTACAACTCCCAGACTGCACTGCAATCTAGGACTTTCTTCCACAGTTGACACTACCAGGGTATATGTGGTGAAATAAGTCTGTTATCCCCCAAGCTGTTTATTTGCAGTCATCATTCACATGACAGCACCTTTGTGCTGGGACTCATGAGTTACTGTGTAAACAGATTACATAGCTGTCAGAATGCAACACAACCCCCAAGCTTTGTACTGCTTTCTGCCAGCTGGCAGGCTGGCTTCTATTTAGTATTGTGTGGCCAGATCGTTCTCTGCTCAAGTCTCGCCAACTACAGGAGAATGTTTCTGAGATGAAGCTAGCTCCAGCCTACCCACTGAGTGGTGACAAAACATTCATTAAGGCAGAAGCAAAACCATGTAATCAATGAACGTCACATGGTATGCAGGAGGTAGGGCGAGGGGAAGACAGGACTATTTGCCTGGTTCTGCACAGCAGAACAGTAAACTAATCTTTAATAAGTGAATTATAAAGTTTAATATGATATAAGATCATAATATTATATAATAATATATATTATAATAATAATATTATAAGAAATAAAAATATAGTCCTGGAGAATCCTTTTAAAGGGGTGTTTCCACTTGAGACATTTATGGCATGCCAATAAGGATGTACAATAAGGGTGACATGCATGAAATTTGGCGCTAACACTCCAAATTTCATGCACATTTTACAGGCATAGAATGCACCTGATTTATGAACCCACCCTACAGCGGGTCATAAATCAGGCGCATTCTAGCGCTAGGCGACATTTCTGGATCAGGTATACCACTTTAAAAGTGGTTTACCTGTTCCAGCTGTAATTCGCCTAGAAATGCCGTAGGTAAGCTATAAATATGTAGCTTCGCTACGGTTATTGTGTGCCCCCCCCCCCCCCCTCCTGCACGACCCCCGAGATTGGACGCATTACAAAGTGCCACAGGCACTATGGAAAGCATGTGGGAGTGGCATGCGGGAGATTTATAAATGTATAAACGGGGCAGCGCCTGATATTGGGCTGAAAAGACGCCAGATATTTGACGCAGGCCTGTTCATACATGTCACCCTGACAGATGCGTGTCCCAGAAAGGCTCCATAAAGTATCTGCACGCGAGAGAGGAGGTCACACATGCATGACACTCTCCGTTCATTTCAGAGTGAATTCATGGTAGAGCCGAGCACACTGCTGGGCTGTACTCAGAATTCCTATAGAATAGAATGCAAAGACAGAACAAAATACTCAAAGGCGCTCCCTAGTGTAGTATTTCAATTATTAGGGCAAAATGTACCAAATTAAATATGCACACCTTGTGTTGTTGTGCAAAGTGAGAAGTCACAGCTCTTCTTAAAGCTGGGTAGCGGATCACACATACGTAATTGGGGTTAGAGCCGCTGCTACTCCTCCCCATACTCCACGTGGGAAGTTTAACAAGCTGCAAGTGTTCCTGAAAGAAAGACTTTGGCTGAATTTGGATAGGTACCACAGGGAAAAAATAAGCGCTGGTCCTCACTGATTGATTGAAGTCTTTAATACCATAATACTACGCGTTTCGACCTACATATTACTTCCTAAGGTTTTACTAGACATTACATAGCAACATGCTAATCAACCATTTAAATACAAGATGTGAGGACCCTGCTCATAAAAGTAATTAGGGTTAGCATCAGAGGAAGTACTATCTTTGTACAAAACGCGTAGTTTTACGATAATAAAGGCTTCACTTATTCTGTGAAAAACCCTGTTTGGGTTGTAAAAGACAACTGTGGTATTCAGTTATTCCACTGTGACTGAAAAATGCCTTTTTGGGGCAATTATTAATAATTCTCATTATAACAGTGACCAATAACTACAAGGAACAATAGTATGGGTCTATGGGTCCTGTAACAGAGTGTCTGGACTGGTATTAGAGGGAAGGTATATCTGCCCAAGATTCCTAAGGTCTGCCAGGTAAACAGCAACCAGAATTAGAAGTGTCAGAGATCTAAAAGATCTCTTGTTCAGGGTTTAGTAAAACCCATTTGCAAGGGCTGGTTTGCTGGAGTGGGGATAGCGAGGGTGGGCCCCACTCCACCTGGACAGTCCGGGTCTTGGGCTGTCTAATTAGGTCCAGGTGTGTCCGCATTATGGCCAGAGCTGCAGGCACACAGTCTCTGAGCCTGGGAACAGGTTATCTGCCAAGAGCCTGTGAGAGAACTTTCTTGTGGTATGATCTTACTGTTATGATATGGTGACTAGTATTAGGCCAGCACTGTAATATAGAGGAATTCCTAATGTTTAGTTAGAGCTGGACAGGCATAGGATTTGTTGTGTTTGTTTTGTTATATTCTATACCACAAACTGACAATAAAACTGTCTGCGGTCAGTTTTAAACAAACTTCTGTTGTCGTCTGGACTTCTATGCCCGCTGAGCCGTGCCCATCTACCCAGGAGACGACCACCCCGCTACCTAATCCCTTACAGTCCGGATATTTTAATACTAAAATGTAACTTTTATTGATATACTTTAAAAATGGAATACCAAACAAGGTCCCATAAAAACCCACTAGAACATACCAATAAAGTTAAACGGAGCACCCGCCCCAAAAAGGGCGACCCCGTGCTGGAACACCCCACCAATCCCTACAAAACAAAACAAGACAAAAGGACTAATACCCAAGCAATAGTAATAGTATACAATAAGGATACACTAGCACAAGGCAATCACAATGGTTACATGTACTCCAACGCGTTTCCCCCACCTGTCGTGTGGGTTCATCAGGGAGCAACATGCACAGAAAGAATGCCTGTAAATATCTAAATAGAGACCACTAATTTCTATTAATTCTGAGTGTCCCTTTGCATATTTAAGGGGTTTCCAACTGTAATCTGCACTTCTATTAGAAAGATTAGAGCCCAGCTATGAAAAAGTGGCAATCACTCTGACAGACTTCACCCAGCCACATGTTACATCGTCACCCCTGTATATGAATGGGTGTAAGGTAAGAATATGTTTCCCTGGTAGCTATGGCTTTTCAGAAGTCCATCACTGTCTGATGTATAAGAGGTCCCTCTAACCACCAGGATCGGGCAGCAGCATAGATGTGTATGTAAATTTAACCAAAACCCCTTTAAATATCTTCTGCACTATGAGATTAAATTCTTGATCATTTGTTACACCCTTCTATGTGTTTTAGTTGCAAAACCAGGAAACCATGCGGAGCATGTTAAAGCGCACAGAGACTGAGATCAGTGTGAGAGTTACTGACACCATGCGCAAACAAGAAGACCCTCTACAGCGGCAAAGAGCTATGGTGGAGGAAGAGAGGCTGAAGTATCTGAATGAGGAGGAGCTGATAACCCAGCAGCTCAAGTGAGTATTCGTGTTGGAGTAGGTGCACTGGGCAACATGTCCGAAAATTGGTGTTACTGCGGCAGTTTTTAGACGCATTTAATCAGTGTCAAGTGCGCCTGAAAATATGATCCTCTCAAAAATCTGGCGTCTGGTATACCTTGCATAGTAAACTTAATGTGCCTAAGAAGGTGCATTACGCAATCGCGGCGCATAGCGTATCATTGCTAGTGTATGTAATGCGCCTCGATAGGTGCATTTCGTTATGGAGGTGCACAGCATATCATTGCTACTATATTTAATAGTACAATGTGTTGTGCCCGGCGTATAATGCGCCTAGTTTTGGTATATTATACTTCATTTATATAGAGAATATGACGTCAAAAGTTTTTTTTTTTAATGCAAAATGGACCAAAATAAATATGGGGCCTTGATATTTGGTCCTGTCGCCCCCTGTGTGTGTGTGCAGTGGTGCCGGAAGTTAGAGTTTGTTTTTCTGGGTACATGAAGGCCTATGGGTAATACTTATCTAAAGGATGTATATTTGTGGTGTTGCTTTTATTGATTTTTTTTTTCCTCTCACAGCGATTTAGAGAAATCTGTGGACAAGATTAAGAAAGATCTTGCACACAACCACCGTCTGATATCCGTGCAGGAACTGGAGGAGAAGGCTGTGGTGCTGAAACAGCCGGAGAGACATTAACAGAGCTGAAGGGTAAGGAGCTGGGTATAATTGTGTGACAAAAAAAGACAAAAAAACATATTTCTGTCTCCTGAGAGCAGGAGCAGCTGGCTATGGACTGCAATGATTTTTTTTCTGTGGGTAAAATGAAAAGGTAGTGGGCTTGCTTTGGTTCTACTGGAGTCTGCTGACCGGTTCCAAAAGGGCCACCACAACAATTTACAATCTCTCAGGTTATTATCACAACACGCCCACATATTAATAATTCTAATGATCATAACTGTATGATCACACGGTAGTGAACAACGTATTGGGCATGTACTATACACCTGCTATACACCTGCAGCTTCAGAGAGATGCGCTAGCTAGCACGTCCTTCTGAAGCTCTCGCTAACATTCATTCTCCCCGACACGTAATTGCCAGGAAGAATTGATATGTCAGTTCTTTCCACGGGCGCATATTGTGCACTGGGAAAAAGAACAGGTAATCATAGCTGTCATAGCTCTCAGTTTCCATAATGTTGGCCCATACTACGGACATATTGAAGCACAATTATGGGCTGAAGTAGGGACCGAGAATACGCCGTGTGAATATACCCTAGAGAGCTGTGAATTACGTCCATCTCCCCCGGCGTACAATACGCGCGTACTATATACTGGGAGAGAGAAGAGACATGTCACTTCTTCACGGCGCATAAGGCCGTGGATAATTGGTTGATGACTGTGAATAGGATCTCCTCTTCCCCCCTGAGCAGCGCGTACTTATAAAACAGCCAACGTATTGTGGTGTGTACAGTACACACTGCAATATGCCATGTGAACATACCCTTTTGACTTATACAGTTCCCTAATATTTTACTACTACACTGGCTCTAAAGTAGCAGGGTAGGTTTATTAGTAGCATAGCCGAGTCTAAGGCCCTGTTCATATCACCTATTTCATTTACGTTTAGCATCCTAAAGTACATGCTAAAATTGTCTGTAGGGTTACATTAGCCTGGAGGGAGCAATAAGTGCGTCCTTTCGGCCTCTGTTGTGTGGTAATATGTCTTTAAAGTAGAAAAATTATATGGGGTAGGACAGTATACCGGCTCATGTGAAAAAAATATGTAGGCTAAACGAATGCCATGATGAGTGCGACGGATGCGGCAATTCTAAGCCTAATTTAAAGTGGTCGCTGGTGTATATGTGGAGGCCGCTGTGTAGTACATATCACAGTCTTTGTTTAACGTATAATTTAGGAGCTTTTCCTGGCATATAGTCTGAATGAAGACAAAAAAACAAAGCCATATCTATGCACACGTAAATAATCAGTGGTTGAGGATATATGCTTTTTAAAAAAAAATATTTGTACATTTGAGTTTTCTGTCATTTCAGTTACTTGCATTGTGACCTTTTAATTTATTTATTTTTTATTCATAGCTCCTTTAAAGCCCTTTTAAGACCCCACTCACATCACACTTTATCTCTGGGCGACCATGCTTTTGAGTATGCCACATAAAACATCTATGATCGTGAAATAGAGCAAAGCTCGATCACAAGACTCTGTGCCTTATTGCCTCTAATGGCTTATCTATGGTATATGCTGGATACCATTTTCTTAGTTTCCCAGTGGAGCCACAAAAATTAATGTGAATAGGGCCTAATATTTATGCACTTATTTGTTTTCTAAGTTCCTGACTTTGTTTACATTTCACCTCTTTCAATGTGCAGCTCAGTTTCCCAGCTTGCAAAGTAAAATGCGAATAGTCCTGCGTGTGGAGGTGGAAGCGGTGAAGTTCCTGAAGGAGGAGCCGCATCGCTTGGATGGGCTGCTGAAGAGATGCAAGACGGTTACTGACACACTAGCTCAAATACGCAAGTGAGTGCTCTTAGCAAACATAGACAATATATTCCCACTGATGTCAGGTGTAACGAAGTTCTTTAAATAATCTTTATCTTATAACTGTACCCAGCAAGCAACCTAGTAGACTAAAGCAGTTTCCATAATGATGCATTTTAAAGGGGTTTTCCAAGACTTTTAAAAATCTCCCTTCTACCTCCCACTCTGCTACAACAGGAAATTAGCCCAAATTTATCTCTCCCATAACCACCGCTCCAGCATTGCCAGAGCTCCTGTGTTTTCCCCAGTTCCTCATTGATGATGTCACGTACATGGATCACAAGATGCTGCAGCCAATCACTGACCTCTGTGGTCACATGCGGTACATGCTGATTGGTTAAAGCATCATGTGATTCATAAACGTGAAGGCCGTCAGTGAGTGACCGGAGGGAAAACTGGAGCTCTGACATCGCTGAAACGGTGGTGATGGGAGAGGTAAGTTTGGGTTAATTTTCTATTTTAGCAAAGTGGGAGGTGGAAGGGAGATTTTTAAAAGTCTTGGAAAACCATGAAGCCTATTTTTATGCTGAACCATCAGAAGAATTGAAGGTTAGAAGAATTTAACTTATTTAGTCTTGAGAAAAGACAGCTCCGGGGAGATATGATTAATATATAAAGTATATAAATGGCCCCTACAAAAAGTATGGGGAAAGGCTATTTCATGTAAAGCCCCCTCAAAAGACAAGAGGACATTCCCTTCGTCTGGAGAAAAAAGGATTCAATCTCCAGAGGAGAAGGGCGTTCTTTACCATGAGCACTGTAAATCTGTGGGATAGCCGCCTGAGGAGGTGGTCACAGCAGGAACAGTTGAGGGTTTCAAGAAAGGCTTAGATAACCACTTACAACTAAATAATATTAATACTTATTTAGCCGTATAAAATTCTAGATCCAGTCTGATGGCAACTCTGGTACCAGAAATGAAATCTTCCTTAAAGCAGATTGGTTCTTGCCTTATGGGTTTCAAAGCGTTCATCAGTGGGGGAAACTAGGCTTCCACATTTTCCTCACACTTGGTTGAACTTGATGGGCATATGTCTTTTTTCAACCGTACTCACTATGTAACTATGTAATAAGATAAAGGTGGGGGGTGCCACATTTACTGACACGTAGTTTTCGTGTTTTTTTCAGTATGTTCATGTAAAAAGCTGTTTAAATGTTTCTATGACTCCGTAGTCCTTTGAGTCCTGCTCCCCCACCCACACAGAGTGATTGACATTGCATGACTTTGTATGCGGAAAGAGCTGTCAATCAACATTGTGTAGGTTGGGTATATCTCCGAGCTTTGTGTCTCCTTCCCTGTCATATGCTGCCTTAAGACAGAGTCGCACTGGAGACCTGATAAGTCCGCGAAAAGTCACACCAAATCTACTAAAGGCGAATTAAGCGTTTGATACCCTCAGAAATATATTATGAAGGCAACTGCTTATACTTTCCTGTAACGTTATGTGCCAGTATCTGTTATTTTCTAAATTTTACTTTTTCTGTGGTTTTAAGGTGTCCTCTTATGTTCTCCAGGCAAGTAGATGAAGGAGTTTGGAACACTCCGGAGAACCTTCATAATCCCTCTCCAAAGCAAATGGCAACCGATGGCGAGTTTTCTAAAAGCACAGATTTTGAGCTTCCCTGTAGCCCCCCAACAAATTTCTCACAGCTTAATGAGTCTCAGACACCCAACTGGGAACCTGTCTGTCACACTGATGCTGCTTCTCACACTAGTACCCCAACCCGAGGGGAGATGGTGACTGTGAAGACTCAGACGGTTCCAGAGACACAGAACAAGAAGGTGGGAGCAGAGAAATCCGTTTCTGTTGAGGTTCGTACTAGCAGTGGCAAGTAGAAGGCCACCAATGACTTCAGAGGAACATTTTATGGATTAAGGGGACTCTATGTATCTATCAAACATAATGAGCACTCCACAGAGGAAGTCTTATTTTTAATTCAATGAGTGTATGCAGATAGAAGTGGCTTATGTCAAATTCATGGTCCCAGCTCATCAAGGAAGCAAAATAACCATCAGGGCCCTCCCAAGTTATATAGTGTTTAAAAGGAACCTGTCAGATGATTTTTGCTGCTGATAGCAGGATGTGATAGAGGAGAGAAGCTGAGCTCTGTGATATATAGGGTTATATGATAGAGGGAGAAAAGCTGAGCTCTGTGATATATAGGGTTATATGATAGAGGGGAGAAGCTGAGCTCTGTGATATATAGGGTTATTTGGTAGAGGAGAGCAGCTGAGCTATGTGATATATAGGGTTATATGACAGAGAAGAGGAGCTGAGCGCTGTGATATATAGGATTATATGATAGAGGGAGAGAAGCAGAGCTCTGTGATATATAGGGTTATATGATAGAGGAGAGAAGCTGAGCTCTGTGATATACAGGGTTATATGATAGAGGGAGAGAAGCTGAGCTCTGTGATATACAGGGTTATATGATAGAGGGAGAGAAGCTGAGCTCTGTGATATATAGGGCTATATAGTGGAGGAGAGAAGCTGAGCTCTGTGATATATAGGGTTATATAGTGGAGGAGAGAAGCTGAGCTCTGTGATATATAGGGTTATATAGTAGAGGAGAGAAGCTGAGCTCTGTGATATATAGGGTTATTTGATAGAAAAGAGGAACTGAGCTCTGTGATATATAGGGTTATATGATAGAGGGAGAGAAGCGGGAGCTCTGTGATATATAGGGCTATTAGTGGAGGAGAGAAGGCTGAGCTCTGTGATATATAGGGTTTATATAGTGGAGGGGGAAAAGCTGAGCTCTTTTGATATTTAAAGGGTTTATAGGGGAAAGAGAAGCTGAGCTCTATGATATATAGGGTTATATAGTAGAGGAGAGAAGCTGAGCTCTGTGATATATAGGGTTATACTTAGTAGAGGAGAAAAGCTGAGCTCTGTGATATGTAGGGTTATATGATAGAGGAGAGAAGCTGTCACATAGCTCAGCTTCTCTCCCTCTATCACATCCTGCTCTCAGATAGGGCAACCTGTTCTTTTCAAGAAATATTGCTTTACGCTGCTGCTTTTGTGATTTTTGTATTGCTGTGATGGAACTGGACTACATTGCTCCAATATAAAGATGTCCATATGTCTGTCGTTGAATCGGCTCCTGATAAAGTTAATAATGGTCTAGTCTTGTACGTTCATTGCATTGAATGTGATAAGAAATCAGTTATTATTCCTTCTACCTGAGTATTTTCCTTATTCTTTTTGTAGGCAGCTGAGCGAGACTGGGAGGAAAAACGAGCAGCACTGACACAATACAGTGCCAAGGACATTAACCGCCTACTGGAAGAGACCCAGGCCGAGCTCATGAAGGCAATTCCAGACTTGGACTTTGCAGCCAAGCATAAGCCAACTGGAAGTGCAGCATCTACCCCAGAGCACCGTGCCAGCAAGCCACAGCAAGCACAAAAGCTCAGCACCAAATTAGATCCAAATGGAAGAAGAGGCTCTGGGGAGGAACAGAAATGCATATTCACATATGTAGATGGCTAAAAACATACAATATATTTCTTTGTGATATTGGTTCACTATTTGTTGGCTTATTTACTTACAGATGAACTGACCGTTCCTAGGTACCGGACTGAAAAGCCGTCTAAGTCCCCTCCTCCTCCTCCACCCCGCCGCAGCTTTCCATCCTCACATGGGATCACCACCACTCGAACAGGGGAAGTGATCGTTACCAGCAAGAAGGATTCTGCATTCATCAAGGTGTGAACGGAAGTAAACTCTTGAAAGGAGTCATGTAATCCAAATTATATATGAAATGAAAAGTGAGATTTTGGAAATGTTTGACAAAAATGTAACGAAAGCCATATAGGGATTCTTGTCTTGCTATTACAGTTTACCAACAAGTGTTTTGGTTCGAAGTAACCAGACACTTTTTAGCAATTTTGCTGATGTAGTAACTAGGCTATACATTTAGAACTTTTTTTTTAACACCTCGTTATAGAAATTTGGGTAATATATACACAGAGTATGCATTTTTGTGTTTTAGTCATTTTGATACCATGTATAGCCTTGGTGAACACAGTGGATATATTTTTATAACATCTTTTTAATTTATTTTTGTATATATTTTAACATATGTCCCTAATAAGATCCTAAAAGACATCTGAAGCACATTCCCTTTAATCTTTTTTTTTTATTTTGCAATTTTTCTCTGTAACTGAAGTGTTCAGAGTACACTTAGGGCCGGTTCACTCGGCTTATTCAAGCCGTAATTGCGGGACGGATTCCGCCCGCAATACGGCTTGATTAAGGGGCGCTGCCCGCCGGCCCCATAGACTTTCATTATCCACGGCGCGTATCCCGCCGGGATAATGAACATGTCAATTTCTTCCCGCCCAGCGGATTCGCCGAGTGGTTAGGAGACGGAATCCACAGTTCTCTATGAGAACTGTGGTTTACTGTAATGGCTGGGATGGATTCCAGCCGTATTGCAATCCGTGCCCAAAATAAGCCGTGTGAACGGCACTTTACAGTTACAGAGTAAGGCATCTATCTGGTGTGACATTACTTAGTAGCAGAGCTTTTTTGGGTTTGCAAAGACCCAGCACCTGGGTCCTTCTATGCTGTAGAATAGGGGTGCGGAGGAGACCCAGTGGTCATGTGATTGCGGAGTCCAATAGAGCATTGATGATGCCTCTTCTTACTACATAGCACTTAAAGGGGTTCTCCAGGACTATCTTTTTATTTGTTTTAGGTCTCACAACTGTATTAAACTTTGTAATTCACAGTTATTAAAAATTATTTACCTGTCCTGCTGTTATGAATTGGGCAAAGAGCCTTGTATTCTCCTCCCCCTTATACCATGCAAAGCACCTGACGTTCATTGATCGCATTGCCTCAGTGAACATTACATCACACTCAGTGGGTGTGCTTTGAAGCTAGGTTCAGATCAGAAACACCCCCATGTTGTGGGTGTGATCTGAGCAGAGGATGATCTGGCTGCATTTACACTTGTCAGTGTGTAGTTTGCAAGTGAACATAAGTAATTACATTAGAGTAATTACAGGGGAGGGGGAACGGTTTGTTTATCTTTGAGTCCTGGTGGCAGTACTTAGTAATGGGAGCAGTGGACAGCAGTCCAGAGCTGTGGGGTTGTGTATTGTGTTTGAAAATGTTTGACTGAAAGCTATTTTACAGTTTACACAGCGATTCATGAGTCCTAGCTATCATCATTATCAAGTACAGAGCTGGGGGGTGGGGGGGGGAAAATTTAAACCCATCTTTTCTTGCGCAAAAATTTGTCTAGCGGGGGAAAAACTGTGGAGAGAAGTCCTAGATTGCAGTGCAGTCTGGAACTTGTAGGAAAGAGATCCTGGAGAACTACTGGCACTCCCATAAGTAGGAAGTTTCTCTGCAAAAAGTGTATCTTAAGATACATGAATAAGGAGGGAAAAGAAGAGAAACACATGATGGTAGTGGAAAATCTTTACTTTTTCTTTAAAAATTCTTTTTTTTAATGTTTTACAAAAATTTTTAAAAACCCCAAAAAAAAAAACCCCCCTTTAATTATCCTTTAAAGCTTAAAAAAAAAAACCCCGCGAGTCTTTAAGGCCTTTTAATTTTTTTTCATCATAGTCAAAAGATTTCCCCTGTCCTGCTAAATTGCGGGTAATTTTAAAGTCGGGGGGTCCAAATTTGGGCCAGAGAGTGCTACGGCTCCCTAATTTATATGTAGAGTGGAAAAAATATGTATTTGCCCCCTTTCTAAAAATTTTCCCACATTTTCTAGAAGTCTGACTCTGAGGAAATGGAAAGCCAGAAACCTCAGGTGAAGCTTCGTCGAACTGTGTCTGAAGTGGTTCGCCAGCATAACGCCCCCAAATCTTTTGCCCTGGCATAAAAGGGATGATAGGGATGAAGATGGGGGTTTATTGAAAGAGCTGGGGGTTTGAGAATTGTATGCCCAAAAGTATCCCATTTCCTCCTAAAATTCTAAAAAGGCCCCATAATAATTTCTAAAAAAAATGTTACCAAATTTACCATATTTTATCTTGCTTAAGTAAAAAATTCAACAGTGTCTTTGATCCCCTAACCCTCCAACCCTGAAGTTGTCACTTGTATGGTGACTCTCTGGGCTGAGATCGCAGCTGGTTCTTACTTCTTGTTGTCAAGCTGTGACCGGAACCAATGCTATAAGAATTCAGGCACTCTGACTGCTAAAAAAACCCTGAAAACCCTTGAAATAGGGTCAAAATGGGTGTTTTTAAAATAAAAATGCAGAGTAGAAAAGATACCTAGTCAGATTTTCGTAATGGTTTTTTAAAGGGGGATTTGGGAACAACTTTAGAAAATAATAAAAACAATAAATTTTGGGGAAATTATTTTTTTATTAAAGCTTTAAAGTGAATCTGTCAGGTGATTTTTGTTACCCCAAAATTGAGGGCGTATGGGGAAAGGGGGGGAGGGAGAAGCTGAGCTCTGTGATATTTTGGGGTTATAGATAGAGGAAGAGAAGCTAAAGCTCTGTGATTATGAGTTATATGATAGAGGAGAAAAAGCTGAGCTCTGTTATATATAGGGTTTTTAAAATTGGGAGGAGAGAATTGACTCTGTGATTATAAGGTTATATGATAGGGAGAGAAGTAAAGCTTGTGATTATTGGGTTATATGTTTAAGGGGAGAAGCTGAGCTCGGGAAATATATAGGGTTTTATGTTAGAGGAGAGAATCTGAGCTCTGTGTTTTATAGGGGTTATATGATAGGGGAAAGAAAAAGGTGGGGTTTTGGATTTAGGGTTGTATGATAGGGGGAGAGAAGCTGAGATCTTTGATATATGGGTTTTTTTTTTTTATTAACAAATAAACTTTATTGGAAAAATAAATATTCATATTGGGAAACATTTTTTACAGGAACAAGGACAAATGGGAAGCACCCGGTTTCTTGGGGTTTTTATATATTTTATGCTGAATTCTGGGGGTTAAAAAGCAAAGTGAATTTTAAAAGGTGAAAGCTCGTGAAACCCCACAGTTTTGGGACAGTTTGCTGTGTACACACATTTATAAAAGGGAAAAGCTGTATGTGGGGCTGAGTAGCGGGTTTCCCTCTGTCTTTTTCAGGGTCCTTTCAGGTTTTAAACTCTTTTTTTTAATTTCAGGGACCCTCCAAACTTTAAACCCTGACCAGGGAAGTGACATATGGCGGTAAATAATTTTCTATGTATTTAGTTTTAATTTGGGGAAAGGGGAGAATTTTAAAAACCCGAGACTATGGGTCTTCCTGGGGGATTATTAATATTTTTATGCACCTTGGGTAGGTGATAAAAAAAAGGGGTTTTTTTGGGTTTTTCCCTTAAAAATTAAACCCCTTTGACTCTTTTTCGCTGATGTTTACCCTTTTGGCCCGCTTTCCTTTATAAATTTTTCGAATTTTTCCTGTAGATCTGTAAGAGCATGGCCCTCTATTTTATATAGTATTTAGGGCCCCCTTTAAAAATCTATTTTCCCTTCCCCTACATTTCTTCTCTTTTCCCTGAATGCTAGGGATCCCCCTTTATCTGCTTCCTAATTGAAATTTGTGGGTATTCTCTTTCAAGGATTGAATTGTTTTCTTTGAAATTGCATTGGGGGTTTTTGATTGGGGGGGGGATCTTACCCTTTTTTTTCCCTTTTAAACCCTTTTAAGGGAAAATAAAGGGTAGATCCCCCGGAAATTTAAAACCCTAAATGCAGTACAAAAAAAAGGAAATTCAACCCTTTGAAAGAAAATTTCTATTTTAAAATTAGGAATGCAGAAAAAAGGGGAAAACCCAATATTTAAATTCAGGTTAGAGAAGAATATGTAGGGGAGGGGGCATATAGGATTTTAAAGGGGGGACCCTAAATACTATATAAAATTTGAGGCCCCTTGCTCTTACAGATCTACAGGAAAAATTGAAAAAAATTCCCAAAAAAGGATGGGGGCCCAAAAGGGTATCTTAGGAAAAAAAAAGAGTCAAAAGGGGTTTTTTTTTGTAAAAAAACCCCAAAAAAAAACCCTTTCTTTTATCACCTACCAAGGTGAAATTAAAAGTTTTTAATATCCACCGGGGAAGCCCCCAATAGTTTTAGGGTATAGTTTTCTCCATTGTCCAACTTATCTAAATACTTGAATATATTTACAGCCATAGGGCCCACTTTCCCTGGCCCAGTTTTTTAAAAGATTCTGACCATGTAAACGAGACTTGCGGGGGGAAAGGAAAATTTTTTTTTTCTTATTAAATTTTTTTTAAAAAAAAACCCCCTTTTTGGGGTAAACCCTTTTTTGGGAAAAAAAAAAAAAAAAAAAGGGTTTTTTTTGGGGGGGAAAAAATTTTTTTTAAAAAAATTTTTTTTTTTTTAAAAAAAGGGGGGGGGGCGGGGGGGGAATTTTTTGGGGAGGAAAGGGGGGAAAAATTTTTTGGGGTTTGGGGGTTTTTAAAATTTTTTTCCTTTTAAAAAAAAATTGGGTTTTTGTTTTAAGGGGGGGGGGTTTTGGGGGGTTTTTTAAAAGGGGGGGTTTTGGGGGGAAAAATTTTTAAAAAAAGGGTTTTTTTTTTTTTTTTTTTGGGGGGGTTTTTTTTTTTTCCTTTTTTTTTTTTTTCCGTCCTTTTTTCCCCTTTTTTTGGGGTTTTTTTTTTTTGGGTTTTGGTTTTTTTTTTGTTTTTTTTATTTTGGGGGGGGTTTTTTTTTTTTTGGGGGGGTTTTTTGGGGGGGGGGGGGGGGGAAAAAAAAAAGGGCCCAAAAAAAAAAAAAAAAATTTTTTTTTTTTTTTTCCCAAAAAATTTTAAACCCCCCCTTTTTAAAAAAATTGGGTTTTTTTATTTTAAACAAAAAAAAATTTTAAAAAAAATTTTAAAAAAAAAAAAAAACAAAAAAAAAAAAAAAAAAAAAAAGGGAAAAATAAAAAAAAAAAAGAAAAAAAAAATTTTTAAAAAAAAGGGGGGGAACCCCCCCTTTTTTTTTAAAGGGGGAAAGGGGTTTTTAAAATTTAATTTTAAAAAAAATTTAAAAAACCCCAAAAAAAATTTAAAAAGGGTTTTTTTTTTTTTTTCCCCCCCCTTCCCCTACCGGGGGGGAAGTTTTCCCCCCCAAAGGGGGAAAAAAAAAAAGAAAAAAAAACAAAAAATTTTTTAAAAAAAAAAAAAAGGGGAATTTAAAAAATTTTTAAAAAAAAAAAACCCTTTTTAAAAAGGGGGGGGAAAAAGGGGGGTTTTTGGGGTTTTTTTCAACTTTTTTTCCCCCCCTTTTTTTTTTTTTAAAAAAAAAAAAAAAAAAAAAAAAGGGTTTTTTAAAAAAAATTTAAAAAAAAGGGGTTTTGGGGGGGGGCCCCCCAAAAAATTTGTTCCCCCCCAAAGGGGGGGAAAAAACAAAAGGGGGGGGAAAAGGGGGGAAAAAAAATTTTTTTTGGGGGGGGGGGGGAAATTTTTTTAAAAAAAAAAAAATTTTAAAAAAAAACTTAAAAAATTTTTTTTTTTTTTTTATTTTTTTTTAAAAAAAAAAAAAAAAACTTTAAATTAAACATTTTTTGGGGGAAATTTAAAAATTTTTAAAAAATTTTTTTTTAAAAAAAAAAAAAAAATTTGTTTTCCCCCCCAAAAAAAAGGGGGGGGAAAAAAAAAAATTTTTTTTTTTTTTTTCCAAAATTTTTTTTGTTTGGGTTTTTCCCCCCGGGGGGGGGTTTTAATTTAAAACCCCTTTTTTTTTCCCCGGAAAAAATTTTTTTGGGGGAAAAAGGGGGGGGGAAAAAAAAAAAAAAAAAAAAAAAAAACAGGGGTAAAAAAAATTTTTTTTTTTTTGGTTTTTTTAAAAAAAGGGGTTTAAAACTTTTAAAAAACCCTTTTGGGGAAAAAATTTTTTTTTTTTTAAAAACCCCCCCCCCCCCTTTTTTCCCCCCAAGGGGTTTCCCCCCTTTTTTCCCAAAAAAGGGGGTAGGGTTTTTTTTTTTTTCCCCCCCCCTTTTTTTTTTTTTTTTTAAAAAAAAAAAAAGGTTTTTCCTTTTTTTAAAAAACGGTTTTTCCCCCCTTTTGGGGGGGAAAAAGGGGGGGGGGGGTTTTTTTTTGGTTTTTTAAAAGGGGGTTTTTAAAAAAAAGGAAAGGTTTTTTAAAAAAGGGGGGGTTTTTTCCCCCCCAAAAAGGGGGCCCCCCGGGGGGAAAAAAAACCCGGGGGGGTTTTTCCCCGGGGGGGAAAAAAAAAGGGGAAACCCTGGGGGGGGGGCCCCCCAAAAAAAAAAAAAGAGGGGGGGGGGAAAAAAAAAACCCCCCTTAAAAAAAAAAAAAAAAAAACCAAAATTAAAACCCCCCTTTTAAAAACAACCCCTTTTTTTTAAAAAACCCCCAAAATTTTTTCCCCCCTTTTTTTTTTTATTCCCCCCCCCCCTTTAAAAACCCCATTTTCCAACCCAATTCGCCCTTCCCCCCCCAAAAAAAAAACCCCGGGCCCCTTTTTTAAAAACCCCCCCAAAAGGGGGCCCCCCCTTTTTTTTTTTTCCGGGCCCCCCCAAAAACCCAAAAACCCCCCCCGGCCCAACCCCCCTTTAAAAAAATTTGGGGGGGGGCCCCCCATTTTTCCTTTAAAAAGGGGGGGGAAAAAAAATTTTTTTTGGGGGGGGGGGGGGGGAAAAAAAAGTGGGGGGGGGTTTTTTTTGGGGGGGGGGGGGGGGCCCCCCCGGGGGGGAAAAAAAAGGGGGCCCCCCAAAAAAATATAACCGAATATTTCAAGAGCTCAGCTTTCTCCTCTATCATATAACCAGGGCCCGGCGGGGGACTCAAAAACGCCCTGGCACCAGGCCCCAAACCACCCCAAAAAAAGGGGTGGGGGGCAGGCCCCAAAGGGAAAGGGACGTGGGCGGTTTTGGGCATGCAAACACCGGGGTCTTTGGCGGGACAAAGGAAACTTGGTGGGTGGGCAGGCAGGCACCAAGGGAGGGGTACATAGGCAAAACAGGCACCAGGGGGGGTCCCGTGGGCCCGGGGAGGCCCCAAGGGGGGTTTAGTAGGCGGGCGGGCATGAAACCAACGGAGGGGGTACATAGGCGAAAGGCAAAAAGGGGGGAAATGGGGGGGCGGGCAGGCCCAAAGGGAGGTTATGAGGGGGGGCGGCCGGGCATAAAGGGACACAATCAGGGAAACTTTGTGCGCTCCCAACAATACCAACGCGGGTTTTTTAAACCAAACAAAAAACCGCCATTTGGAGACCACATGGGGTTTAAGGGAAAAAACAGCCCCAAGATTAAAAACCCAAAACCCAACCCCCAATATGGAGACCCATAGGGTCGGGAAGCATCTCAGGCCCCAAAAATCCCCTTTACAGGAATATAGCACTAACCCAGTATAGAATAAAATTTAACCCCCTGACATAAAGGGGCCCTTCACCGCAAAAATTCTTATCTGAGGAGTCTTTTCTCTTCTCTCATGAGTCGTTCTAATTCCCTTTTCTTCTGCACCCTTTCCCAAAAACCGTCATGATGACTTGTCCCGGCCCCCAACCCTCCCCCTCCCAGAAATTACACCCCAAAATATTTTGAATCCTCAATTTTCCAGAAATTCTTTACCTACCCCCAAACCTCTTGAAAATTCCCAGGGGGGGGGGAAAAGGGCACAACCCAAATAACTTAGGGATTAGTATTTTTAAAGGGTTTTGGGGGGGGTGGGGAGAGGACTAACCCCCGGGGAGATTTTTTGCAAAAAATATGGGCTGCCCCCCTCAAAATTTTATTACAGGTAGGTAGGCAAAAGACCGTAGGTAGGTAGGGGAAAAAAGGCAAGGCCCCAGGCCCCGTAGGTAAAGGGGGTTTCCCCCAAATTAGGTAAGGGTTTTGGGGAGTTAGGGTCCCCTTTATTTAGGCTTGCAAAGGTTAGGGGTCCCCTTTTGGTAGTATAAGGTAGTTAGGGGCCCCTTTGCCTTTCTTTTCCAAAATCTTTTCCCCTTTTTGGGCGGGGGGGGGGGGGGTCCCGTTTTTGGGGAGGTCCCCCCCCGCCCTCCCGGGGGAGTTGGGATTTTCCCGCCGCCAAGCAGGCAGGCGGGGGGTCCTTTTAAAAAGGCCGCCCGGGGCCGGGAAGGGAAAAGGGGCCCGGGGGCGCTACTTTCGGGGCCGCCCGGGGCTGTTCCAAAGGGCGGGGTGAAAGCCCCTGCGCAGGGTTCCCCTCACCCGCCGGTGTTCGCTGGGGAGGGAGGAGGCAGGAGGGGATCGCTCCCCTGGGCCCCCCTTCACCCCGTATGTCCGGGCCGGCCCCCCCCCCCCCCCCCGTGCGCCCCTTAAAACCAAAATGTCAGCGTCACAGAGGAAGTGACGCGCGGCTGGGTTCAAAAACCCCCGGGGCCCCTGCTGAGGAGTGTCCGGAAACGGGCCCCCTCTGCAGGGCTGGTAGGTAAGTGGATTTTATTATTTTATTTTTTATTTTGTTTTAGGGGGGGCCCCAAAAGGGGCTGGTACAATTGGGGGTTTACCTGGCTAAATGGGGGGTTCTTTCTGGCTACAAAGGGGGCAAAAACCTGGCAAACCCGGGGGGGGGCATACCTGGGGTAACAATGGGGGCACTAAAATGGTAACAATGGGGGCACGACCTCGCTACAATGGGGGGGTCTACCTGGCTACAATGGGGGGTCTACCCGTTATTGGGGGCAAAACCCGGGAACAGAGGGGGCACTAAATGGCTAAAAGGGTGGGGGGGGTACCTGGCTTTTTGATGGGGGCCTACCCCCGGCAAACAATGGGGGGGCCAAAACTACCTGGCAAAAAGAGGGGGGAATACCCGGTAAAACCTTGGGGGGGATCTACCTGGCCCAAAAAAGGGGGCCCCTAATGGTAAAAATGGGGGCCCCTAAACCCGGTACCCAAAGGGGGCGGGTTTTTTAACCCCCCCCCGGGGCCCCCCCCCCCCCCCCCCCCCCCCATTGGGGGGTCCCCCCCCCTTGGGCCAAACAAGGGGGGTTACCCGGTACAATGGGGGGCAATACCTGGCAACCCGAGGGGGCACTTACCCTTTGGGAAAATGGGGGGCACTTTCCTGGCCCAAAAAAATGGGGGCCCCTAACCCCCGGTAACAATGGGGGCCCCAAAATTTACCGGGGTTCAATGGGGGGCAACCCAAAATTTTGGTGTAATGGGGGCAAAAACTGGCTGGCTAAATTTTTTGGGGGACTACCTGGTACCCTTTGGGGGGGATTCCGGCCTTTCAATTTGGGGGGGGCTTAACCCGGGGAACAATTTGGGGGCAAAAACCCCGGCTTCAATGGGGGGGATTTTTGGGGGGGACTACCTGGCTAAAGATGGGGGCAAATTTCCTGGCTTTAAAAAATTTGGGGGGACTTTTCCCCGGCAAAACAATGGGGGCATCCCCCCAACCCCCCCCGGGAACAGAAGGGGGGGGCTACCTGGGAAGCAATGGGGGGGGATTACCTTTGGCCAAAAAATGGGGGCACTACCTGGGGAAACAATGGGGGGGACTAAAACCCGGCAAAAAATGGGGGGCATCCCAATGGGAAAAAAATTTGGGGGGGCCCCCTACCTGGTAACAATGGGAGGGCATCTACCCGGTAACCAAATTTGGGGGGCATTTTACCTGGGGTAACAAAAGGGGGGCATCACCTGGCTACCCAAATTTGGCTTACCCTTTGGGTAAATTGGGGGGGCAAACCCACCTTTCCTGGTAAGGGGGGCAATACCCCCCGGTTAATTTTGGGGGGTACTACCTGGCCCCCAAAGGGGAATTTTACCTGGCTTTCTTTTCCCAAAAAAGTTTTGCAGTTAGGTGGGAGGGGAAAGGGGTGGCCTTTTTTAAGGGGGTGGCATTTCCGTCAAGGGTTTGGGCCCCCTTTCATCCCCAAAAAAAATTTCACTACGCGCGCCGCCGCCCACTAATATCTCCTGCTTTTTCATTTTCAAAAGTTGGCAACTATGCCTTTAGCTAGTGTGCAGGAAATAAGCCCCTCCCCTTTATTTAGGGGTGCAAAAGGGGAAAAAGCCACCCTTTAGCTATTTTTACGGAATAAGGGCCCCCCCCTTTTTTTGGGGGGGAGTTAAAGGGCCCCCCCCCCGTAGTTTCGCCCGGGCCCCCCCCGTTGATTGTTAGGGCCCCCCTTTAAAATTTCAGGGCCCTTGTTGGGGAGGGCCAAAGGGGCCCTTTTTAAATGCCAGGGCCCCCCCCTTTTTTTTAAGTTTTTGGGCCCCTTTGGGGGGAGGGCAGGGCCCCCCCCTGGTAGTCAGGCCCCCCTGTGGTTGCCCCCCCCCCCCCCCCCCCCCGGGCCCCCCCCCCCTCCCCTTTAAACCAGGGCCCCTCTGGTAGCCAAAGGGGCCCCCCTTTTGTAGTCAGGGCCCACTCTGGTAGTTTAGGGCCCCTCTAGTAGTCAGGGCCCCCCCGGGGTAGCCGGGCCCCCCTAGTAGTCAGGGCCCCCTTTGAGTAGGGCCCGGGACCCCCCCTGGGTAGCCAGGACCCCCCCCTGGTAGCCACGGGGCCCCCCCCTGAGTAGCCAGGGGCCCCCCCCTGAGGGAGCCGGGCTCCCTTTAGTAGCCAGGGCTCCCTATGAGTTCCAGGGGCCCCCCTTTTGTAGCCAAAGGGGCCCCCCCCTGAGTAGCCAGGGCCCCCTTGAGTTTGCAAAGGGGCCCTTTTTTGTAGTCAGGGGGCCCCCCTTTTGTTTCAGGGGGCCCCCCCTTTGTAGCAGGGCCCCTTTGGTGGGGCCCCCTTTTTTGGTAGTTAAAAAAAAACCCCAAAAATACCACTTACCTGGGCCCCGGCCCTGTCCCGGGCCCCTCCCGGGTCCCCACGGTCCTACTGCGCCTGCATAGGCGGCCGGTGATTTTTGACGGTTTACCGCGCGCCTACGTAAACAATAGGGGCCGGGCCCGCAGGCTGAAAGGGCCCCAGCGCCTGCAGGCCCGCCAGGGGGATCAGGGAGCACGGGCTGTGCTCGTGAACCGCGCAGCCCGGGAGTCGGGGGGCCCTCCAAATCCCCGACTCCCGGGAAAGGTCTTGCGCGTCGGGGTCGGATGCGGCCGGGCCCGGGGCCCCGGGGGGGGAACGGCACTTGGGTCCCGGGGGCCCCCCCGGAGCTCGGGGGGGGGGGGGGGGGGGCGGGGGGAATGTGGCTCAGCTGTGCCAGCCCCCCCGGCGTTTTTTCCCGCCTCAAAAAGCCAGTCGCGACGGCGCTGGAAACAGTGAAGTTTTGTGCGTTCGGGGGGGCCCCCATTTTGACCCGGGGTGCCGGGCACGCCCCGGGGATCGCCCGGGGGGGGCGGTTCTCCAATCCCCGCCTGAAAATTTAACCCCCATATATCCAGAGCTCAGCTTTCTCCCCCTTCATTAAACCCCTATATATCACGGCGATTCTCTCCCCCCCCCCTTTTCATTTTAAAAAACCCCCCCCCCCCCCCCCCCCACCAAAACCCCCCAAAATTTCCCCCCCCCCCCAATCCTGGAAACCTTTTCCCCCCCCCCCCCCCCCCCCCCCCACCCCAAAAACCCCCATTTTCCTCAACTCAGCCCCCCCCCCCCCCCCCCCCCCCTTTCCCCCAGAACCCCCTCCTCATCCTTTCATTTAAACCCCATATTATCACCCCGAAACCTCGGTTTTTTTCCCATATATATTTAACCCCTATTTTTTCCCGAGCTCAGCTCCTTTTCCTTTTCATATAAAAATAATATCACAAAAGGCCCCGCTTCTCTCCTCTGTTTATAAAAACCCTATAATCAAGAAGTCAAACTCCTCCCCCCTACTATTTTTTAACCCTTTTATATCACAGAGCTCAGCTTCCCCCTCTTTCATATAACCCTATTTATCAAGAGCTTTTGCTCCTCTCCTCCTTTTTTATAACCCGATAAAATTAACAGAGCTCAGGGTTGTCTTTCCCCAGTCCCTTTCCCCTCTTTCATATCCTGTCTCGATTGGGTTCCCTTTTAAGGGAAAAATTGTTTTCCTGGTTTATAATTCTTCTAGTATGATGATAGTTTTAGTCGCCCTGTATATATAGCTATAGGGTATGTTCACAACATATTTGTGAGGCGTACTTCAGGGTGTAATTGGCGGGAGTGGCCGGAAAATTCCCCCGGAAATTTGGTTAAATTTATAGCACTCATTGAAGCTTTTGAATTACATTGTATTTAAAGTTCGTACTGCCCCGGTCGGCAAAAAAAAAGAAAAAATGGAGGGGTAAATGGGGGCCGGGCCAGAGTGCTGTAAGAAGTGCATGCCAACTTTTAACATAGGATTATTGTAGCCAGAAAAACCCCCCCAATTAGGGCAAAATTTTGAAAACTGTCTAGGTCTAAAATTCTTTGTTGCCATAGCAACCAAATCAGAGCAAAAACCTTTCATTTTTCTATGACTATATGAAAATAAAAAGGGGGCTCTAATTGGTTAAGGGAAAAAAAAGGTGTTTTAGACCTACACAGTATTCATACTTGTGGCCCTTAATAAATATACAGTCAACCATCAAACGTGTGCAATTTTAAGGCTTTATTATCTATTTATTTTCTTCAAGAGAGAAGCATTCACTCACTCGCATAATCCAACATTAGTGTCACAAACATTTTTCATAAAAACCAGTGCATGGATCCACAAGATCTCACATGCTGCTGTATTAATCCATGAAGCCAATCCCGAAGCCTTTGCTTTATGCAAAAAGTCCGTGAGGTTGAAAGGCGAGTGAGTCCTCACACCAACCAATTTTTTGGTGACTTACCCAAGGAGAGATTTTCCCCCCTTTTAAACCACTCTCGCCTCTCAGCCAACAGTAAGTTTACTCTTTGTGAAAGGGGCAATACCCCCGAAAAAAGCTGTTGTAGTTTAATTAAAAGGGGAACCGTCACATGGTTTGCCCCCCCTTTCTGAGGGCAGCACAAGTAGTGTCAGAACTGCGTTCCCCCGCCCTGTCCCTTTTTGCTGGAAGATGCTGTTGTTTTTGAACATTTCCCCCAAATCTTATTCTGAGGGTTTTTTGCCCCGCCCCCAAAGGTTTGCCCCCCCCACGGAAGTTATTAATGTTTCTACCCATTCTAAAAATGGTTTATCAGTTGAGGTGGGGGGGATGAAAAAAAACTGACATCTGAATGATCTTTCCGAATGACTTTTCTGGCTGAAAATGCAGTTTGAGCATTAAAAACAAAAACTCCCGCATCTTACGAATAAGGGGGCCACGTG
>JAODAL010024858.1:0-59732 GCA_025379985.1 Phyllomedusa bahiana | reverse complement strand
CCATCAGGGAGCAAAATTCTAAAATGGACGGGATGAAAAAAATTTCACATTATCGCCCGAAAAAAAATTTTTGAAAAAATGCTATTACAGAGGAAATTTTTTTGGACATTTACTTTAAAAACATTGACCCCTCATGGCTTAAATGAACAAATGGATTTTAGTTGTTTCATTTGAAATATAGATTCCTTCTTCAGTGACTTGACAGTATTATCCCCTCTGTTTAGACACTATATATGTCTTATTAGTCTCAGGGCCCTTGTAAAAATGGGGGAAATAGAAAAATTTGATCCATATTTCCTAATAAAACCAGTATCTTTACACTTGCTAACGGGTGCCTTTTATTTTGGGGGCCCGTCAGTGCTACCGGCTGTTCCTGTCCACGGCAGCTTGGTTACTAAGGACGCCGGCTCTGTGTTTTACTGTGCGAGCGCGCCGCGATACGTCACATCCGGCGCGCGTGCGCGCGCTTAAAAGGCGGGCGGCCCGCCCGGGGGTTCCGGGCCATCGCCCAGGTGCCACACTCCGTCATATACGGAGGATTTTTGGCAGGGGTTTTCCCCCTTCGATCTTTTGGCTGCGGAAATTAAGGGTGATGTACTCTGGATGTGTTGCCATCATTTAGAAATTTTAAAAAATGACGGCGATACTGTTTATCATACGCCCTGTGCCACTTACTGGCCCTATGGACCATTACTGAAGCTATTTTTGGAAAGATTTTAAATTTCCTACTTTGGCCAGGACCATTATCAAAATTGAGAGAAAACATTCGAAACAGTCGAAAATTTCTATTTCTTTTTGCTATAGTGGCGGTTTTATCCTTCACCCCCCCCCTTGCTACTTATTTTGAGAAAGCATATAAAACCCTATTTTTTTATCAAAGTGTTGGGTTATATTTTGTGTTTCCCTATCTTTATTTCCCTGTTTTTGTCCCCTGGGAATCCTGATATCTGGGAGGATGAAAAATGTTGGGAGTCCTTATATGAGATTTTTTTATATGAAAGGGAGTTTAAAGGGTTTCTAAGTTAGGGAAGGATCCTGACAGGACCGTCCTTTTTTTGGGCGACTTTCCGGTTAGTTGTAGGTGATTAAAAATAGCTATTAGGGTCATTTTTAAGGGTTTTCCCATTTCCCTATATGCTGTATTTTTTTTATATGTCAGTGTATGTCAGTATTTATTTCTAGTGATGCTATTGTTTTAGCGATATTAATAAAAGTTATTTTTATTTAAAAAAAAATTCTTGTCCCCAGTTTGGTTTAGTGATTTGATTTTGGAGGGACTGTGACTGGTGTGTTTGTCACTAAAAATGGTTCCTTTTGTAGGAAAACCTGGGTTTTGTGCACTTTACTTTAAAAATTACCTTTAATGGGGCCCCAACGTTGAAAAAAACCCATGCATTTTTCCTCCTCTTTCATAGTGTACCTTTGATGTAAAATGTTGCCTTTAATCAGTGCAGCATGGAGTTACAGCTACATAGGTAGTTATATACTTACATAAGGTGAAATAATGAAGACATATTTTCTAAAATCCAAGCATGTTGATCTAGTGAATGGCAAAAAACAATCTGAGGTAAATTCCAGTTGCTTTTAATGGGGGATAATCTCTTAGTTATTAACATGGCAATCACAATGTATGGTCAATTCCCCCAGAAATTGTCCCCTAACCATAAAAATTACAATTTTTTCCAGAAAAAAATCCACACTCTTCTTGAACTTGTACAATGACTCCACCATTACAACCTCTTGAAGCAATGAGTCCCATAGTGTCACCGCTCTTATGATAAAGAATCCCTGTCATTGCTGATGTAGAAGGATGTAGAAACCAAGAGAACAGGAGTTTAAGGAATAACCTTCATCTTAGAGTTGTCCCCTAAACTATTCTTTCTAAATCTATTCCAAACACATGCAGTCACCTTTTTTTTTGAATCCTAGGGAAAAAACTTTCCTGGCCCATTGAAAAACAAAAGAGCTATAGGGTTTTAAAAGTAAACCCAAACGACCGATCCTTGCCATCGTAATTTAAAACTACAGAGTCAAGGAGGGATTAATTACACAAAACCCCCCAGATGGGATCCTCAGGGATATGACATCTCCATCATTCAGGACTTTACTCCCCGAAACCCGAATGAAAAACCGGATTCTCAGATCTAGGAAAAAACCTTTCTGCTGCTTTCCTTTGACCCGGTACAAACGTGAAGGGTCAATTTTGACTCACTGCAAATCTAAATTTTTTGGGTCATTCTCGAAACCTTTTCCCCTCTGCCAGTAGTCCCTGTTCCAACTCTGTGGAATCAGGTATCCTCAGAAAAGTCTATCAAGGATAAAAAATGGCAGGAAAAACTGACTCTAAAGCAAAGACAACACCTGAAGATGTGGTAAAAAAATTCATAATTATTTATTTTTGTTTGGAAATGTTACAAGATTACTTAGTGTTGGCATTGTGTATGACCTACTCTGACTTGCATCATATGACGAATGAGCTTGATTTGTCCTATACAAAAATGTAAAAATACTTTCAGAGTCTTAGACTTCTCTTTGGGTAAAATTCTTGTTTACAGATTCTTTTTTTTGGTATTTTGTGGTTGTCTCTTTTTAGTACTTTTGGCTAGGCTTCTCCCCCCTTAAAAACCATCACATTGTTCCCTTAAGCACGAACCCGTGTTTTTAGAAGTACTATGCTGAACAAATTAAGGTGGACATGTATGAAAACTGTCGATGTAAAGAATGTCTTTTTGCCCATGGAATCAATAGAGCACTATTTGAAAAAGAAAGGGGAGCTATGGACAAACAACGTCTTAGATTGACAGTTTTTTATACTGGGCCCATAGTCTTTTCTTCTTCCAATGCTTATCTATATTCCTTTCTTTTTCCAACTATCAAAATGGTCTTTAACCCGTTCCTGATAGAGCTTTTTTTTTCATGCTCGTTTTTCCCTCCTCGCTTTCCCAGAGCCATAACTTTTTTAGTTTTCCATGGAAATAGACAAATGAGGGCTTTAATTTTATAGGACAAGATGAACTTTCTAATGTTCCATTATCTTTCAGAGATATGGGGGGAAACCCCCAAAAATTCGAAGCGGGACAAAATTTTAAAAAACCTTACTTGCGCCATTTTTGTGGGTGTTTGTTTTTACAGTATTCAATCTTTGGTAATGATGTGTTTCTGTATTTACGGTTAATATGAATCCAAAAAATCCCAAACATGTGGGTTTGTTTTTTTTTGGTACCGTAAAAAAACCCAAACATTAGCTATTTTTAAATTTTTGCTGCTGCCCCATTTTCTGAACCAATAACTTTTTGTACTAACCCTCGGACTTGAGAAAACGGGGCTTTTTTTTGGGGGGCTGAGGTGCACTTTTTATGGTGCCATTTTGGGAAAAACAGCAACTTTTTGATGACATTTATTCCATTTTTTTGGGGGACGTGAAATAACCAAAAAAATTGTGTTCTAAGTTTTTCCCTGTTCAGATACCGTCAATGTTTTTATTTCAAATACATCTGAATTTTTTATTATTTTATTTCTTTTATTTGTAAAATGGCAAAAGGGGGGTAATTTGAACTAAGGATTAGTGTTGAACGATTATTATCGACAAAGTTTAAATCGGCATGGTTTTTATGTTGATCGGATTTTTTCGATCAAATCTGTGCATAATCTATTAATATTGCGCCATTTTCAGCGCTTCCTGTCATTTTGGCGCCCAAATCAGCTTACAAATAGAGCAGGGGGCGGGTGGCGACGTCATGACGGGGATGTGGGGTTTCGTTTTGGTTGGAAAATCACTACCTTTTCATGAACAGCCCTTCTGTTCAGCCTCTGTGTGTCTTGATCATAAGGAGGACGTGTCCCGGGTCTCTGTCAAAAAGCTCGCGAAACTTTTTCTTTTGTTCACACAGAAAACTATACTTTTAGCTGTGAACATTTGAACTTAGGTAGATTAGAGATTTTCAGATTTTAGTTTCTTTGGCAGAGAATTTTTTTAAAAGGGCATCAGCGCTGTGGGGGAGAGGGGACGGGAACTGCGGGGCGAACACAGACACAGACGGCTCTTTAAAGGGGAGTGGATTTGTGCAGCCCCGACTTGTTTTGACCCTGCTTGCTTTGGGGTTTTTTTTAAAACTTTTTTGGCCGTTTGTTTGGGGAATTTTTTATTGTACAGCGTACTTATTTGGATACAAACTTTTCTAGTAACTGCAGGTGTATTTGATAGGTCAAAATCCAAAATTTTTTTATCCATATACCCTTTCAGATAGGTGTTTTTTTTCCCTTTGGCGCAGGCCAGCTTTGTTATAGAGCCCCCTTGCACTTAATTTGGGAAAAAGCAATTTGTAGTCACCGCAGGGTATTTATAGGGGCAAAAAAAAAACCTGTTATTTTGTTACATTTCAGATAGGGGTTTTTTTTCAATTGGGGCGGCCGGCTTTTTTTTCATAGAGCCACCTTTGCACTTAAATTGGAAAACAGCAATTTTTTTTAGTCAACGAGGTGTTTTGTAGGGGCCAAAAAAAATTTAGTTTGTTATTGAATAGTTTTTTTTAAAAGCTGTATTGAAAGTGGTGCGGCTTAATTTTTTCAATAGCCCCGTTGTACAATTTGAAAAGAAAAGTGGGCTAGCAACTGTTCTCTTTGTCATTTCTGCAAAAAAACAATTTCTCATCCCCGTATTTTCTGAATAGTTTTATTGGGCTCGTTAAATTTCTCGGGATTGGCGCGAAAAGCGCACTTGAATGATATTTTTTTTGAAAAAATCAATTCCTAGTCCTATTTGGGGCAACTGAAAAACCCCGGGGGACTGAAGGAAGAAAAATGTTGTTTTTTGTTTTACGGTTCTTCCCCCCAAGACCGCATTTCACAGGTAATCGCAAGAAAAACATTTCAGTTTCTAATCCTAGTTGGCTGAAAGAAATTAGGGGGATTTAAAAATAGCTGTGATTTTCCATTTTTTAATAAGGACTTAAATTTTTATCTTTCTGAACAGGGGAAGCGAAATGAAGGTGGTAAACAAACCCAAATGGGGGGTGGGAAACATGAGGAAAGGGGTACGAGAGAAGGTCCCTCCTTCAGTGCTGGCGACAACATGCAAGCCAGCGGATCGCGGTTGCAGGACCGTCAGGGCTGTCACCCGCGGGTCGGGGCCCTGTAAATCTCAGTAACGAACGCGCCCCCCCCAACTTTTCTTCAGGGGTTTAAATTTCCCAACCCTGCTTCCAGCATCTTTACCTCCTCGTCCTCCCAGCCACGGCCAAAAAATGTCGTCTCAGCATCACCCGAAATCCTCCAACATAAAGGGGAAAGGGCCGGGCCCAAAATTTCAACTCGTGACCCACCACTGGGGAAATAATCCTTTTCCCGAAGACCCTTTGATGCCCAAAATTTCGGTTGGGGTCGGGAAGGGCATTTTAAAAAGATAAAAGGGGCCCAAAAAGAGGATGATTTTGTCTGCTATAAACCCCCATTTAAATGATGCCACAGAGGAGGAGAAGGAATTTCGGTCATGGGAAAAAACCCCGGGCCGTGGAAAACGCTTGCAGTCCCCTCTTGCTTTAGCCCGCAGCTTCCGGGATGAAAGAATGCGGGGACGAATAAGTCACCTGTGTTGATGAGGGATGATGAGGGCTTTGCGGTTTCAAAAACGGGTTTTTTCACAAAATTTGCTTCCCGAGTGTTTTCACACGGGACGAGGAGGAAGATGATGGGGTAGTGTCAATACGGGTCCCCCCTCAAAAAGGGAGGGGGCGGTCGCAGATTTCGCTGAGATGTTCCCGGGCACCCGATCAGCGGAAACACCGGGTCTCGCTTAAACGCCGCGAAAAGGTCCCGACCCTTTTAAACCTGGGCCTTTTTTGAGCAAGCCTTGATTAACCCCAGCAATGTCAAATGCCCCTCTTTTTCCCCTAAAAGATCAGTTTGAGGGGAAAATCTTTGGTGTTTAAAAACCCGCACCCAACATGTCTAAATCACTTTCCCGGAATGAAAGAGTTTTAAAAAGGAAAGGAAAAACTTGGGCCCAAAAAAAACCCCCACTGGTTTCCGGGCTTTAAAACCCCTGTCCAAACCCTCTGTCTCCCCCCTCCTCCTCCTCCCCCCACCCCCCAAGCGTTTCCCCAGTGCCCATGTCTCTCAGAGTATGATCAGGGATCAGCCCCCCGCTTTAAACCTCCACCGTCGCCCGAATACCACCAAACAACCAGGACCCATCCTACCCCCCTTTTCCTTCCCCCAGTTTTTACGACCTGCACGCCATACACACCCTTTTTCAGCCAGCCTTCTGTCTTCCCCGGTTTTGGGGGAAAGAAAACAAAATTAAACCCCCCAAACCTTCCCCCAAAAGGGCCCAAAAACCTGAAAAGTTTTGGCATTGCCAAAGGGTTTTTGGTCCCTTGGGAAATGTTGCCTTTTTTTCCGGGCTGGTGGACACGATGGGTATCGGCCACGGGGCATGGCCCTTTTTTCCCTTTCCTCCCAAAAACCAGAATGCCCAGCAGGCATTTTTTTGCCAGAAAACCGTCCCTGCCCTGGCCAGCCCGTGTCATTTTAAAATTTTTAAGCGCTTTTCTGCATCTGTGCCCGGGAAAAGGGCCATCTCACCACCGAAAACATGGACTAGTAAACATGGCCAAGGGCCCCTAATTCCCGGACAGTCACTGGGTGGTGGGTGGATTCTCGGGGGTTTACGGTGGGCCAAATCAAAGGGTCAGCGCTTTCCTTTTAAAACCCAAGGGGTGGTGCAGGGCCTTTTCCCCCCAAATTTCCCCTGGTGGGGATCACGTGCCCCGAGAAACCGGGCCCTGTTTGAAAAATTTAATCTGTTTTGGAGACCGCCACACACAGGTCAGGAGCTGTGGACGGCTTCCCCCAAACGAGACCGAGCTTGGCTGGGTGACAAGAACCTTGTGCCAGGAAAGGGTTGGTGTGCGATAACGGTCGAAATCTGCTGGCGCCCTTAAGATGGTAGGCTGTAGCACATCACTTGCCTTGAAACATGTCATAAACCTTGTCGTCCAGAAATTTCTAAGCCCCACCCGGGTCTGGACTGCCTGCTGAGGAAGGCTCGGGGTTTCTGAGTTCGCACTTCCCCGTTCGCACCTGCTTCGTCCCGCCTGGCTGGTTGCAGTGTCAGCTCGGCCTCCCCGTCAACCGTCTCATTGTTGACGTGGCAACACGCTGGAATTCCCCCCTCCACATGCTCCGCGATTTGGGAGCAGCGCAATGCCATTACGCAGTACGAAGTGACATATGGCCTGACAAGCAGCGGTGCGGACCTCGGGGTGTTGAACCACCGAGAGTGGAGGCAGGTGAAAGAGCTCTGCACCATCCTTGCCAGTGTTGAAGAAGCCACCAAAATAGTCAGTGCCGACAATGAGCATTGTGGTGATCTTAGTTCTGGAACGATCGTTGGACACTCTGAAACATCAGGTCCCACCAGCGACGGAGGAGGAGACGGACACAGATGCGGACACGGAGCCTTTCTCTCCGTCAAATCCACGAGGCCCGACAGTTTCACAATTTTATCGGTCTTCATTAGGCAGTTGTTCGGGATCCAGGGCTAGTGCAAGGCGGCGCCTCAGCTCCCAGGGTGCATCATCTGAGGCAAGTTAGGGCTGTGTTGAAGCTGTGCCGGAGGAAGCAGGGAGGGGAGTATTCCTAGACCCCGACGTTTACCGACGTCCCTGCCCTTTGGAAAGAGGTTGGCGCGAATTTGAGGCGGTAGAGGAAGATGAGGAAGATCAGTTTGCTAGTGCCCCTCGACCCAGAGGCTTGGGAAATCAAGGCTCCATCTCTCACATGAGTGCTTGGATGCTCCATTTCCACCAACATGATCCTCGCATTATGGCCATCAAAATGAACAACAGTTACTGGGTGGCCACCCTCCTGGACTCCCGGTACAAAAAAAAAACTCAGCACCTTCCTTCCACCCACCCAAATAGAGAGTAAAATGCAGGAAATGGAGACCTTGCTGATTGATCAACTGGAAGCATCTGTTTCGTCTGCTTCACGTTCTTCAACTGTCACGGTGGAACAATGCCAGCGACGTGACAGCAGTAGAGTGCCAAGTAGCCGTAGCGGCAGCAGCAGGCAATGTGGGCAGAAGCCTAAATGGGTGACCTCTGGCAATCTTTATTTACCACCTCACCAACGCAAAGTAATGCAGGGCACACATACAACACACAGAGACCAGCTTAAGATCATGGTGCACGACTATCTGCGTCTCAACACCGATTTTTTTGAATGTGTTCCGGACCCAATCAACTTCTGGGTATCCAAAATGGATGAATGGCCCGAGCTCGCTCGCCACGCCATAGAGGTGTTGTCCTGCCCAGCAGCCAGCGTGATATCTGAGCCGACCTTCAGCACAGCTGGAGGAGTCATTACAGACAAACGCATCCGGCTTTCCACAGATAATGTGGATCGTTTGACTTTCATCAAGATGAATCAGGCATGGATCTCTGATGATGTTGTGGCCCCAATTGCCGAGGTCACCGATAAGTTGCCGGTGGACTTCACATTCCTCTTCAAACAGAAATGTTACTCTTGAAAAATGTTTTTTAAAATGATTATTTCTCTCTGCAATTTTTATTCTCAGTTCCCAAAAGATCATTTTGCTGGTTTTGCGGTGTGGAGACTGTAAAAGACACCAAGGTTTCATGACAATACCATATTCCATTTACTCATTTTATCTTTAGAGTTTTTCGCATTGTCAATGGTTTTGGGGTCATGTTGCTATGAAATACAGCTATAATGAAAGACTCCTTTTTCCGGCACTTTTTAATCTGTGGGTCAGACATGTTTAATGGTCATACTGCGGTCCAGGACAGGAATAGTCAATGTCCAGTTCAACTAAAATGGTGGTTCAAAGACTCCTTTTTCCGGCACTTTTCTAATCTGTGGGTCATGCAGGTTTGGGGCTCATGCTGTGGCCCAGGACAGGGATAGTCTATGTCCAGTGAAACTAAAATGGTGGGTGAAAGACTCCTTTTACCGGCACTTTTTAATCTGGGGTCATGCAGGTTTGGGGCTCATGCTGTGGCCCAGGACAGGTATAGTTAATGTCCAGTTCAACTAAAATGGTGGTTCAAAGACTCCTTTTCCCAGCACTTTTTAATCTGTGGGTCAGACAGGTTTAATGGTCATACTGCGATACAGGACAGATATAGTTAATGTCCAGTTCAACTAAAATGGTGCTTAACAGACTCCTTTTTCCGGCACTTTTTTAATCTGGGATCATGCAGGTTTGGGGCTCATGCTGTGGCCCTGGACAGGGATAGTCTATGTCCAGTGAAACTAAAATGGTGGTTGAAAAACTCCTTTTTCAGGCACTTTTTAATCTGGGGTCATGCAGGTTTGGGGCTCATGCTGTGGCCCAGGACAGGTATAGTCAATGTTCAGTTCAACTAAAATGGTGGTTCAAAGACTCCTTTTCCCAGCACTTTTTAATCTGTGGGTCAGACAGGTTTAATGGTCATACTGCGGTACAGGACAGATATAGTTAATGTCAAGTTCAACTAAAATGGTGGCTGAAAGACTCCTTTTTCCGTCACTTTTTTTTATATGTGGGTCAGACAGGTTTAAGGTTCATGCTGCGTTCCAGGACAGGGATAGTCAATGTCCAGTTCAAGTAAGATGATGGTTCAAATAATACTGCCTTCTGGCACTTTTTTAATTTGTGGGTCATGCAGGTTTAAGGGTCAGGCTGTGGTACAAGACAGGGATAGTGAATGGTGAGTGACTTTTTTTCTGTGGCTTTTATAACCTAAGTGTGTTGCCTAAGATGTAGCACATATCCATTTGACTGTTGTGGATGTTAATTCCAGCTTCTCCAGCCCTGTTTGGGTGTAAGAATGAAGGTGTTGTTGCTCTCCCATAGACTTTAATGGTCATCGGCGATAATCTATTATCGACTATCGGAAATCGTCTTGATAATTGCCGATATCGACTATCGACCCGATGACGATAGTCAACGTAATCGCTCATCACTACAGTACCCTAAAGCATTGTTTCTCAACTCCAGTCCTCAAGCCCCACCAACAGGTCTGGTTTTCAGGATTTCCTCAGTATTGTACAGGTAATATTATAATTGTCTTTGCATTCTGTGGGAGATCGTTAAAACATGACTTGTTGTTGGGTCTTGAGGACTGGAGTTGAGAAACACTGCTCTAAGGGGACTGAAAGTTAACGTAAAAAAATAAAATAAAAGTATTTTACAAATAAAAATAAATAGATTAAATATTTACACATAATTGGTATTGCCATATCCGTAGAAGTCTGATCTGTTACAATATAACTTCATTTATCCCATACACTGAACACCATAGAAGGAAATAAATTCCAAACGCCAAAATAGTTTTTTTTTTATCATTTCATGTCCACTAAAAATTGGAATAAAAAGTGATCAAAAAGTTGCATCTATCCCAAAATGGTGCTAATAACAACTACACTTCAGCCCACAAAAAATGTCCCTTCACTGAGGTCTACGTGTAGAAGTACAAAAAAGTTATTGGTCACAAAATATGGGCTTTTGTGCAAATTTAAAAAATAGAAATTCTTAGGTTTTCTTTTATGGTACTAAAACATGGGGAAAACCAGACATGTTTGGTATTGCTGGAATTGGTGAAATGCAGAGGTAGGCTGTCTCCTCCACATCTGGTGAGATTGCCATTCTATTAAACCATTCTTGGAGTCTACTTGAAAATTTTTGGAAATATTTTCAGAGTTATTAAGGGTTGAACCCCAGCACTGGCTTTACTATCTATTGGTCTTGAGTAGTGTTGATCGAACCGTTCAAGAAAAGTTAAGTTTAAGTCGAACTTCACGAGGCGCATTGTGCACGGAGACACATAACATATCATTACTAGTATATGTAATGCACCTTGATGGGCACATTACATAAACTAGTAATGATATGTTATGCGCCTCCATTGCGCAATGCACCTCAATAGGCGCATTACATACACTACCAATGATATGCTGTGTTATGGATGCACACAATTTATTTATTTTTAGGCACATTTCACTGTGTTATACCAGGCGTATAATGCACCTAGTTTTGGTGTCCTGTTATGGATTGTAATTGCAGCTTCTCCTCACCTGTATAGATATAAAAATTAACCTGATCATCTTCTCCCATTGACTTTAATGAGGTTCGAAGTTTGGGTTCGATTTCAACTCGAACTTTGAACCGAACTTCTCAAAGTTTGAGATTTGACTTGAGCTCAAACTTTTTAGAGTTCTATCATCACTAGTCTTGAGGAGATGCCCCTGCCTGATGTATGTTTGATAGCCCATACACTTACTGTAGCTAGATCACACTGAGCCAGACACTGGAAAAGTCCTCCCCTACAATCCCTCTCAGAAACACAAAATGCAAATCAGTACAACTTTTCGCTGGAAGACCAAGTGGGAGGCCAAGTAAACCTTCCCCAAAAAATTAACAGAATATGAAACAAGTGGAAAATACAGAAGAAAAGGCATATAGATGTCTCTTACTGAGCTTCTGTTGTGACACATTCATAACTCAGTATTTATGATGCAAACATGTATCATTATTAACCTTTATACTGAAGTGGTCGCTTTAGTTCTGTTATAGTTTAACAGTTCTTCTTTTTGCATTATCAGCTTTGAATGTTAGTATTTCTTTATGTACCATAAGTGTATGCTCAAGTTAAGAATTGCTGAGCTTAAAGGGGTTTTTCCACTAGGTGAAAACTCATGGCTCAGTGAGCTGCGAGCCAACCATACATGTGAACGAACAAGGCATTGCCTGTGGCCGTCCTCCTCATTTACTTCTACAGAAGCTTCTGAAGATAACCGAGTGTGTTCGCCTGGCTATGTTTGGAAGCTCCCGTAGAAGTGAATGAGGAGGACGGCCATGAGCACCGCCCTTTCCATTCACATGTATGGTTGGCTCGCTGTGAGCGGCCAGTGCAGGGGTTTTTACCCCCTTTAAATATGCATTATATTTTTTTCCTCTGACTCTACCTCTACAATGTGAATCCAATGTTTTATACATTTTCTTTAATCTATAAGCATCGATATGTTGGTACATTGTTCTGATATTTCTTTGAAAATTTTTAATAAAGAGTATGTTTAAAAAAAAACAAAGTCTTATTTGTTTCTGGTAAAACGTTGATGCAGTGTTTCCACTATGGCTTTCCTAATATCCTTATTTCTCAGACTGTAAATAATGGGGTTGATCAGAGGAGTAAAAAAAGTGTAAAGTAATGATAAACTTTTATTTATAGTCAATGCTTGCCCATTTGTTGGGACAATATAAACACTGAATATCGTACCATAGAATATGGAGACCACAATGAGGTGGGAGCTACAGGTGGAGAAGGCTTTCTTTCTACCAATACTGGAAGGAATTTTTAGGATATTAGCTATAATATTAATATAACACAATATAACTACTAAGGTAGGAATAAAAATAGTAGGGAAGCTTAGTAAATACATTTCAAGGTGGACAAAGAAGGTGTCAGAGCAGGATATTTCGAATAAAGGAACAGTATCACAGACAAAATGATTAATAATATTTGTTCCACAGAAGCTTAGATTTGATAATGATGTGGTAAAAATAATGGAAATAATAAAACACAAAATCCAGCTCATAACTACCAATTTCACACAGTATTCATTTGTCATTATAGAAGTATACCGGAGGGGATTACAGATGGCCACATATCTGTCATAGGACATCACAGCGAGGAGGAAGCACTCAAATATTTCTGAGACACAGAAAAAATAAAACTGAGTCATGCAACTAGCAAATGTTATGGTCGTCCCATTATTCAGGAGGATGTGGAGCAAGTTGGGGACAATATCTGTGGATATGTCACTGATGGAGAGTTGTAAGATGAAGAAGTATATTGGAGTGTGGAGGTTCTTGCTGGTGGACACCTGAGTGATGATCAGGAGGTTCCCACATATTGTTGCACCAAACACAACAAGGACGAGAAAGAATAATATGTTTCTTAAAAGCTGACTGCCTTGAAATCCTGAGAGGAAAAACGTTGTGACCCCAGTCAGATTTGTCTGCAAGAAGAATAGGAAAGCAAAGCTAGAATTGGATATTAAAAAAAAAAAATGTTTTGCAAAATTAAAACTGAATGTACCAAAGATGGCACCTGCAAAAAGTTCAACTCAATCCATAAAACAGAGTCTCATGTAAACACATTAAATAAAAACAAAAAAAAATCTATGATCTTTTGAATGCATTAAGGACAAACAAAAAATGTATAAAATCTACATGGTTCACAAGTGTTCAAACTAAATAAACTGCGGAACAGATTTAGATATAGTAATATTAAAATCTTCCTGGAGCACTGCAGCTGCCAGTCTGTTTATTATCTCTATTCCACTTGAGCACAAGGATTTGTTGAGTATTTACAGAACATATAGGGCACCATGTATGAATCCTGGCACTGACAGGCAAGTTCTAAATAGCTTTAAGGCAGTGTAGAATGTATGAACCTGTTCTAATGCCAACATGACACGTTTGGCTCAGGCACCACCTTTACCCTGGTCTGGCTGTTCTTATGCAGGTCATACATACAGGCGCAGTGTAGAGACAATACCACAAGTCTGGCTCAGGCACCACCTTTACCCCGGTCTATTCTCCTGCAGGTCATACATACAGGCGCAGTGTAGAGACAATACCACAAGTCTGGCTCAGGCACCACCTTTACCCTGGACTGGCTGTTCTTCTGCAGGTCATACATACAGGGCCGTGTAGAGCCAATACGACAAGTCTGGCTAAGGCACCACCTTTACCCTGGTCTGGCTGTTTTTCTGCAGGTCATACAAACAGGTGAAGTATAGAGCCAATACCACAAGTCTGGCTCAGGCACCACCTTTACCCTGGTCTGACTGTTTCTCTGCAGGTCCTACATAAAGGCGCAGTATAGAGCCAATTCCACAAGTCTGGCTCAAGCACCACCTTTACCCTGGTCTGGCTGTTCTTCTGCAGGTCATACATACAGGAGTAGTGCTGAGCGATTATTATGGACAAAGTTGAAATCGGCACAGTTTTTATGTTGATCGAAATTTTTAGATCATGCGGTAATTTAGGTTAAAATCTGTGCATCATCTATTAATATCGCGCCATTTTCGGCGCTTCCTGTCATTTTGGCGGCCAGCAAATCAGCTTAAAGAATAGAGCAGGGTGAGATGTGTGTGCGACGTCATGACTGGGATGTGTATGGTTGCGATTGGCTGGAAAAATCACATGACCTCGTTTTACATAGAACAGCCCTTCCTGTTCATGATCAGTGTCTCTCAGCGACTCATAACAGTAGGACGTGCGCTCTGCCTGTGTCCAAACAGCTCAGCAAAATTATTCTATTTCTTCACAGAGAAAGCTCTACTGTTAGCTGTGATCCTTACAACTTAGTTAGATCAGAGATTGGAAGATTTTATGTAGTTAGGTAGAGAATTTTAAAGGAGCATCTACCTCTGTAAAGTCACGAGAGGGGGGGGGGGGGGTGGGCGAAACAGAAAAGCTTAAAAGAATCGGGGTTAAATTTAAACCCAAAGACTTAGTGTGACATTGACTGCATAGCTTTTTTTTAAACGTTTTTATTGAAATATTTCCTGGATATTGGGCGCCTGAACTTATATTAGGATCCTTTTTTTAGTAATCAGGTCTTTTTGTTAGGTAAAAAACTCCACTTTTTTTACGAAAACATTTCAGATGGTTTCTTTTTCAATTTTCCCCCAGTCCGCTTCGTGATATAGCCCCCTTTGCATTTAAAATTAGAATCAGTTTTTTTTGTAGTCGACGGGTTGATAGGTGCCAAAAATCCCTTTTTTATTACCCAAATACATTACAGATACTGTTTTTTCACTTTGCGCATACAGCTTTGTTCATTGAGGCCCCTTGACTTAAATGTGAAACAGCAATTTTGTAGTCCCCCAAGGTGAATTGTAGGTGCCAAAAATCCTTTTATTATTCAATACTTTTCAGAAGTGTTCTTTCACTTTGGCGCAGGCCACTTTGTTAAAAGATCTACTTTGCAGTTAAATTGAATACAGAAATTTTGTAGTCACCACGGTGAATTGTAGGTGCCAAAAAATTTAGTTATTATCCGTTACTTTGATATTGTTTTTTTCACTTTTCCCAGTCCAGCTTTGTTTTAACAGACATTTGTTTTTCAAAAATTTTAAAAAGTGGCTAAAGGGTGATGGTGCTGTAAAAAACAGGAATAGGTGGGCCCTTTTAAGGGCACTTTTTGCAAAAGACTTGTTTTTGAAAGATCTTTAACATAGCTATCAATCCTGTATTGAGAAAAACCCATTTAATACAATTTAAAAAAAAGAAAAAAAAGGGAATTGGGATTCCTCCTTTTTTAAAAAAATGTTTTTTCTAAATTTAAATACTAAAAAAATTGCATGACAAAAACGGGAAAAAAAATTTCCTTAAATTTACAAGGGGGTACAGGAAACTTGACCAGATGTGGTTTTTCGAGGACAGGGATAGGAGCATGGACAAAAAAAAGAAGAGGACAATTTCTCAAGCCTTGAGAAAAATGAGAAAAAGAACCCAAGAAAAAAGGGCACGGGGGTGGAAAGGAGCGTTAACCCCAGTATTTAAAGCGAAACTCAATTGGTCCTACTCATAGGAGGGGGAACGCTACCCCGGACAGGGACAGTTTGTCAGTTAACTAAAATGGTGGTTAAAGAATCCTTTTTTCCGGGACTTTTTAAATGTGGGGCATGCAGGTTTGGGGGTCATCGTAGCCCCGAACGGTATTTAATGTGCAGTGAAACTAAAATGGGGGTTTTAAAGACTCCTTTTCGGCACTTTTTAAATCTGGGGGTAGCAGGTTTGGGGCCATGTGGTTCCAGGACAGAGATATTTAATGTCCAGTTCAGTAAAATTTTTGGTTCAAAACATACTGCCTTCTGGCATTTTTAATTTGTGGGGGGTCATGCAGGTTTAAGGCTCGTGCTGTGGTGCAAGCGGGTAGTGAATGGGCTGTATTTTTTTTCTGTGGTTTTATAAAGTAAGTGTGTTTTCCTAAAATGTAGCACGTATCCATTTGACTGTTGTGGTGTTTTTAAATTACTTTTTCCCCGGGTTATTTAGCCCGTTTGTGCTTTTGTGTCAGTAAAAAAACGTGTTTTTTTAAAAAGGGACATAAAGTAAATTTTTCTGGCCATTTGTGGACGCAAATTTTTTTCCAAGGGTTCCCAAGCTTGTTACTGGGGTTATTTGAAGTCAAAAACAGGGTGTTATTTTATATACGATACTTCATAAACGGTCTGTAAAAATTTTTTGGGGCAAAAAATATGTCAGACGAGAGGTGGCAGGTCTTACCGCGAGTGGCAGAGGCACAAAAATTCCCGGGGAGGCAAAGGTCCAGACAGTAAGGGGAGTCGCAGGGATCACTCGTTTGGGGGAATGCTGGTATCATTTTAGGGGCCCTGTGGTGACCACAACCCAAGGGGTTTTTGATTTGGTTGCTAGGTATCCGTTCCTCCAGAGACAACTGACAACCCAGCCCAAAAGGGCGGTGGGAACGTCAAAACAACCCCGTTGGCAGGCCCCGGGGGCGGGTCAGGGCCCTCACCGTCCTCAACCCCCCCTGTCCCCCCCCCGGTTCCCTCAGCCAGAGATCTACTTTGGGCTGGGCTCAGTGCCCCTAACAGGGGATGAACAATTTGAGGGGACAGTCGCAACTTACCGCGAAGAAGTGGGGCCGACATCCCTGCTTCTTCAGTAGGGGGGCAAAGTGTGGATGTGGAGAATGGCATGGGAGGTCATGTTGTGAGGGGTCAGCCTCTGCATACTAAGACCGTTGAGGAGGACAGCAGTGAAGATCAAACAATAATCGATGATGATGTAGTCAACCGCACTTGAGAGCCGGGTGAAGCAAGGGCTTCATCATTGTCAGGAGAAGAGGGCGTCAGCTTGTGCGTCACGCAGCGGCGCAGCCAGCAAGTGGGTAGTGTGGCCGTGAGTCATCAGAGTGGCAGCAGAGCAAGGTCAGGAGCCAAACGGCCACGGAGTAGAAAACCCGCTTCTCAGGTCCAAGAAAGTAGCGGCACAGGGACTCAGCGAGGCAGCGGCGGTAGTAGTCACTCAGTGCGGAGCGTTGTCGGTAAAATCAGCTACTCGGCGGTGTGGCAGTTTTTTGCTAAGACAACGGAGGAGCTGAACATGGGTATATGTAGAATCTGTGGGCAGAAAGTGAAGCGTGGCCAGGGAGCTAATGTTGGCAGCACGGCCCTGTGTGAACACATGCAGCGTCACCATCCGGTGTCCTGGGAGAAACGTGGCTCAGATGTGGTGGTCCATCCTGCTGCCGGAGCAACAGCAGCAGCAGCACCCAGTGGCATGCATGCCATTGCAACTAGTCAAGGCTCCAGCACCTCTGCAGAAGGGAGTTGTTTCTCTTTGCCATGATCTCCCAGTCCAGATGCTCCTGCTCCTCGCTACTCATGGCGCCAGCAGTCGTTCAGCGAGGCGATTGCAAAGAGACAACAGTATGCATCCAACCATCCTAAGGTGCAGAAGCTGACCGTGCTCCTGTCCAAGTTGTTGGTACTGCAGTCCCTCCCTTTCCAAATGGTGGACTCTGCACCGTACAGAGAACTAATGGCCTGTGCCGAGCTGAGGTGGAGAGTTCCAAGCTGTTATTTATTTTCCAAAAAGGCAGTACCAGCCCTTCACAAATATGTCGAACAGAAGGTGGGCCAGTCCTTGAGCTTATCGGTTTCCTCCAAGGTGCACGGCAGCACGGACGTGTGGAGCTGTAACTACGGTCAGGGCCAGTACATGTCCTTTACGGCCCACTGGGTGAATGTGCTTCCTGCCCAGCCACACCAACAACTTGTACAGGAGATGGCGCTTTCTCCTCCACGTTGTCAAACTGTTGCTCCTGCGGCAATGTCCGCCACCTTCTCCACCACCACCATCTCAGCCTCCACAAGTGCTGCTCCCTCATACCACATGTGCAGGGTACAGCGGTGTCACACAGTTTTACACCTGGCTTGCCTGGGCGAATGAAGTCACTAGAGATGGGTGAATTTCTCAAAAATTCGATTCGGTCACTTCGCCGAATTTTCCGACAAAATTCGTTTCGGTCCGAATTACTTCGGCACGAATTGCGTTAAAAAACAGCTATTTCCAGGCTGCCCAGAGCCTGCAGGGTGCTGTAGAACGTTGTCTCATTTAAATCTTTTACCGCTATAGAAATTTTGCATGTCATGCCACGGTGCCTTATCCGGGTTTCCTCTTGACCCGTAGTATTTCAAGCTTCAATAGACAATAGAAGGAACCAATTTTCAGCTAAATAGCTTAGTCCATATTTTATTGCAATATCCAACACAGACGTAACACACGTATATTGTATAAGCATAAAAAGGTTTTCGGCATGCATGCATAAGAAAGGTATCTTTTACCTTTACCACTATCACATCTGAGGACTCTGATCTATGCGTCTATGCAATTAAGACCTAGAAAAAATCCAGATAAAGGTTTTTTAGAAGACACGACGTCCCAAGACGAAAAGCGGGGTTTGGAGCAACTGGTGGATTAAGAGAGGATATAGTTAAAGGAAAGTCTCAAGTCGGCAGACCAAGGAAGAAAAAACAGTAACAACAAACTTGGACAATCAAGGACTTGTATTGAACATCTCAGATAAACACCTTACCCAAGCACAGGAGTCTATAATTAACAAAGGGTTCAATTTTGTGCCTACATTTCAACAGGATTCTTTTGATTTCTCGTGGATTTCTACAGATTTTGTGAAACCTACGAAATAAAAATCCATTTTCAAAATAGCCAGAAAAATGTATACAAAGTGATATACCAAAAAAAAATTTCGATCCAAAAGTTAGCTTTGATCCAGAGATCAATTGCCCCTCCCTACAGGTTTTTGAACAGCTAGTTAAAACAGATATCTTGAAAGGCTGGGTTTCCAATAGATCTAAAAATAGAAAATAAAATAAAAATCTCACTAAAAATGAGGAACGAGCTATCAGGGAATTGGAAATGATACAAATGTTATCATTCGCAAAGCGGATAAAGGGGGGGTCTTCTGTAGTGATGAATCGCGCCCAATATATTGAAGAAGCCGCATTACAGTTATCTGATATGAATGTGTATGAAGCCCTTGAACAGGATCCCACCACTAAAGTACAAAGGCTCATATCTGAAACAATTGAGGAGGCAGTAAGATCAGGAATTATCACTGAGATAATAGGTAAATCATTAATTAAAGAAAATCCAAGAACACCTATCCTATATTTTGTACCCAAAGTGCACAAATCAGTCAAATCTCTACCAGGTAGACCAATTGTCTTGGGAGTCAATTCTCTATTGGAACCTTTAGCTATTTATGTAGATAGTTATCTGCAAAAACTAGTGTCCCGTAATAAGGATTGTTTAAAGGACACTGGACAACTTCTACGTCATCTACAGCAAGTAGATAGTTATCAGGTAGATATTATGTGCACTTTGGATATAAAATCCCTTTATACTAATATTCCGTTTAAGGAGGGTATGGATGTAGTAAGAGAGGCATTGAGTCTAGATCATACATTGAATAATGCTACTATATCATTTATTTTGAGTTTATTGGACATTGTCCTTACTCAAAATTTTTTCAGATTTGGGTCTCAATATTATCTACAGCGACAAGGAACCTCTATGGGGTCTCCGGCCGCGCCCAGTTTGGCTAATTTGTACATGATATACTATGAAAATAAATATGTGTTCAAGTCTATTTACACGGATCACATTGTTACATGGAAAAGATATGTGGATGATGTTATAGTGTTTTGGAAGGGTACACAGGAAAAACTAAATGATTTTGTACAGTACTTGAATTCCCAGGTACCACTTATACAGTTTACCATGGAAACCGACCAAATGAAAATCAGGTACTTAGATGTGGAGATTCACAAGACAAGTAAAGGTTTTGAAACTATGTTGTATAAAAAAGAGGTAGATAGTAACAATGTATTACATCGGTGTAGTTTTCATGCACCACAAACATTTAGAGGGATACCTAAAGGGCAGTTTATTCGTGCCCGACTGATCTGCTCTACAGATGACTTGTACATTAGGGCAATGCAGGACCTTATAAAAAAATTTGAACATAGAGGATATAATAAAAATGAGTTTGAAAAAGTTGGACAGGAAGTGTTCCAGATGTCTAGAGAGGTCCTACTGACACCCAGACAAAAGAAACAGAATGACAATAGGCTGCTATTTGTACTAAGTTTGATTGCCATGCAAGATTGATTAAAAAAACTATTAGAAAACACTGGAAGATATTGCAGGATGATGAAAAAGTGGGTGTATTATTTAATGAAACACCCAAGTTCATTTTTAGAAAAGGTAAAACCATAGGACAAAGCTTAGTGTCTTCAGATCTGAAAGTAAAAGAAATAGGGAAACAAAGTAGTTTGACTACAAAAAGGAAAGGAACATTCCCCTGCCTTAATTGTCAAAACTGCGGATCGATAATTAAAGGCCCTAGTATAAACCATTCTATGAAGGGTTATCCCATTTACTTCAAGGATTTCTTTTCATGTGAGTCCAAAAACGTCGTATATGCATTGAAATGTCCGTGTGGACGGATATACGTTGGTCAGACAACAAGAAGTGTGAGGACGCGTTTAAATGAACATCGCTCAGCCATCAGGATTTATAAAACTAGAGAGCAGCCTAAAATGGAGGGGGGAATAGAGAAAACATATGGAGAAAATTCAGTAGCAAGGCACTTCTATGAAGCAGGACACAATGTAGCAGAGCTGAAATGGTGTGTTGTGGAAAAAATCAAAGGAACGAATTTTGAGGAGATCAAACGTAACTTGATTAGAAGGGAATTATTTTGGATCGTTAATCTTGAGTCTAAGAGCCCAAAAGGTCTAAATGAAGATATTAATTTTAGAGTGTTTTTTAAAGTTCAGGTTAGGGTAGGAAAGGGTTAAGATAGGTTTAAAGGAGAAACAGGAAATGTTACACACATGCTTGACAAAGAGGGCAGGGACTCTCGAAACGTTGCATCTTGAGTTTTACCGCTGGTGTCTGGGGCCTCCTCACTACTGCTTTTGCAGCATTTATTACAGGTAAAAGATACCTTTCTTATGCATGCATCCGAAAACCTTTTTATGCTTATACAATTTTACGTGTGTTACGTCTGTGTTGGATATTGCAATAAAATATGGACTAAGCTATTTAGCTGAAAATTGGTTCCTTCTATTGTCTATTGATGCTGTAGAACGTTGTGCCATGCTTAAATATGCAGAGGGAGCTTGGTTTGGGCTTCATACAATGTTGTGTTTTAGTATGACACGCACATGACTGCCGCCGCTCTTTTGAATCGGCTTCACTATAAAATTCCCTGGGCACTTAAGAGGCAAAACTGACCAAAAAACTGAAGGTGGAATGTAGCCTGATAAAGTCATGCGAGTGACAGCTGAAAAAACAACGAGAGCTCAGTGGCAACATCAGTGACAGAGTGTGGAGGTAGACGGCGGCAGCCACAGCAGCAAAGAGGTCAGCAGTGGCACAATGACATTCTGGAGGTGGCAAAACACGAGGAAGCCACAGAGTGGCACAATGACTGAAGGGGAGGTCCACGGGGGCAGCATATGATTTCGGGCAGTGGCAAAGACATTCTGGGGGCAAAACATAAAAAGGCCACAGAGTGCACAATGATCAGTTGAGGTACACAGCAGCAGCATGAGATCAAGCATTGGGGCACAATGACATTCGGGAGGGGGGCAAACAGTATTGGGCCCAGATGGCCAATCACACAGGGGGGAGGTCAGGGCGGCAGCAAAAATGAGGTAGGCAGGCACAATGACATTCTGGAGGTGGCAAAACAGTAATGGGCCACAGATCAAAATCACACATTGGGGAGGTCACACAGCACAGCATGAAAACACAGGGGCACAATACATTCTGGAGGCGGCAAAACAGTTTTGGGCCAAATTTGGCACAATGATACAGTGTGGGGGCAGGGCCCAGCAGTATAGGTCGGGCGTGGCCAATACATTCTGAGGCGACAAAACAAAATTAGGCCAAAGGGGCACAATGAACGAGTAGGTCACGACAGCGCACATGAGATCATCAGGGGCCAATGACTTTCTGGAGGGGGAAAACAGTATACCACAGAGTGGCAAAATTAAAGTTGGAGGTCACAACCACACAGAGACAGCAGTGGCACAGTGACTTCTGGGGGCGGCAAAACAGTATTAGGCCACAGAGTGGCACAATCACCCATTTTGGAGGTCACGGCGGCAGCAGAAAGAGGTAAGCATGGCACAATGACATTCGGGGGTAAAAACATATTAGGCCCAAGAGGGACAATCACCAGTGTGGAGGCACGGGGGCAGCAGTATAGGGCCCGGCATGGCACAAAACATTCTGGAGGGCAAAACAGTATTAGGCCACAGAGTGGCACAAGAACAGTGGGGGTTTCACGACAGCAGCAGCAGAACAGGCAGGGGCCAATACATTCTGGAGGGGGGCGAAACAGAATTGGGGCCACAGAGTGGCACAATCACACGGGTTGGAGGACGGCGGCGCATAGAGGTCAGGCAGTGGCACAAAACTTTCGGAGGGGGCAAAAACAGTATTAGGCCAAAAAGGTGGCACAATCACACATGGGAGGTCACGGCCAGCATATGAGGTCAGGAAGTGCACAATACATTCTGGAGGGGGCAAAACATATTGGGCCACAGATGGCACAATCACACAGTGTTGAGGTTACGGGGGGCAGCAAAAAGAGTCAGGGAAAGGGCACAATGACTTTCGGAGGCAGCAAAACATTTTTAGGCCACAGATGGCAAATCACACATGGGAGGTCACGACAGCAGCCAAAGACGGGCAGGGGCACAATGACTTCGGAGGGGGCAAAACATATTAGGCACAGAGGGGCACAATAACAGTTGAGGTCACGGCGCATATATATCAGGCATGGCACAATGACATCTGCAGGCGCAAACATATTAGGCCACGATGGCACAATGATACAGAGTGGGGGCACACAGCAGCAGCAGGGAATCAGGCAGGGGCACAATACATTCTGGAGGGGGCAAAACAGTATAGGCCCAGAGTGCAAAATATACAGTGTGGAGGGACATGCGGCGGGATAGAGGTCAGCAGTGGCACAATGACATCGCGGGCCCGGCAAAACATTTGGGGCCACAGAGTGCAAAAAAGTGGGGAATTAGGGAAATGAATAATTAAAAAATAATTTGGGGGGGGGAAAATTTTTAGGAAAAGGGGAAATTAAAATGTGGAGGTAGGGGGAAATTATGGGGTCAGGCAGTGGCACAATGACTTTTCTGGAGGGGGGCAAAACATTTTGGGCCCAGAGTGGCACAATAAACACAGGGAGGTCAGGCGGCACAGTATGGGGTCAGGCTGGCACAATGACATCGGGAGGGGAAAAAAGATATTAGGCCAAAAGGGGGGGCACAATCACACAGTTGGGGGTCACAACACAGCAGCAGAGACAGACAGGGGCAAAAAGACATTCTGGGGGCGGAAAAAAATTTTAAGCCACAAGTGGCACAATTAAAACGATTAGGTCCAGGGGGCGGCAGCATATGAGGTCAGGAAGTGGCACAAGACATTCTAGGGGCGGTAAAACATATTGGGCCACGGTGGCACAATCACACAGGGGATCACGGGGGCAGCGTAGAGGTCAGGCAGGGCACAATGACATTCTGGAGGGGCAAAACATATTGGGCCACAGAGTGGCAAAAAACACACATTTGGGGAGGTCACGGCGGCAGCAGTATGAGGTCGGGGCATGGCACAATACATTCGGGGGGGGGCAAAACAGTAATTGGGCCACAGAGGGGGCACAATCACAAGTGGGAGGTCACAAACAGCAGCAGCATAAATCAGCAGGCACAATGACTTTCTGGAGGCGGAAAACATATTAGGCCACAGAGGGGCACATTCACACAGTGGGGGAGGCACGGGGGCAGCATAAGTCAGGCAGTGCACAATACATTCTGGAGGTGGCAAAACAAAAATTAGGCCCAAGTGGCACAATCTACATTGTGGGGGCCGGCGGCAGCAGAAAGAGGTAGGCATTGCAAAATTTGACATTCGGGAGGTGGCAAAACAGTATTAGGCCACAGAGTGGCACAATCAAAACAGTGTGGGGGTCACAACAAAAAGCACATGAGGACAGGCAGTGGCACAAGACAAAAGTTTTGGGAAGGACACAGCACACCCCACGGGCAAAAGGCAGGGGTCAGACAGTAGCAAAATTTACACAGTGGTGGAGGACACGGCAGCAGCCACAGCGCGGGAAATAAGGTCAAAAGTGGCCCCCATGATACAGTGTGGGGGACAGGGCAGCAGCCACAGCACACATGATTTCAGAGGGTGGAAACAATGAAAACAGTGGGGGAGGCCCCACGGCCCACACCACAGCAGCACCAGATGGGAGATAAAGGAAGACGGGGCAAAATGCCCCCGAAAGCCCCTTGGCATATACATTTTGGAAGAGTGAGGCAGGAGTCCCCCTATTCATTTTGGCCGCCCCTATGTGCGGCTTTGGGTCCCTCCCCTGACTGGTTTTGACCGGGGGTTTTTCAGCGCCACTACTACTGGCCGGGGGGTTTGCGGGGGGAAGGGTTTGGGGGGGTAGGACAGAAAACCCTTTTCCATACAAACAACCTAAGGGGGGAAGCCCACGAAAACCCCCCTTTTCCTTCACCCGCTTTAGTGGGGAGGGCTTTTTCCGTCACCCGCAGCAGCGGGATTTCGGGAGAAACCCCTAAACCCCCAAAAAAGTGGGGCCTACTTGGACAGCACTCTACCACTACTTTTAAAGAAGATCTGCGGGGACAACTGGTCAGCCAAACGGGATTTTGGGGCCCTGCAAATTTTCCGATTTTTTGGCAGTGGAGAAGCGTCCGGGCCCGGGCCCATTAGTGTGGCATCAGACGGGTTTTCAGTGGGGCGGGGGCCATTTTTTCCCCCAACGAAACCTGCTTTTTCCGGGGGAAAAATGGGGAAACCCGACTGCCCTTTTTTGCAAGATAATCGGGCCCGGGGATTCGGCCCCAGGTTTTCCACACCCCAATGTCTTGGGCGTCAACTACATCCCCCATGAACGCTTCACTCAAACTGTGAGAAATGAGCCCTGGGTTAAAACTACCGCCTCAGCCACTATTCTAAAGGCCGCCCACCTCCCCTATGCCACACATTTTCTGCCTTTTTTTCCCCAAACTGCCACCAACCATCTTTCCCAGGGACGGGTTTATTGCCACCCACCTCCACACTCGGCCCCTTGTGCCACTCAAGGACTTAATGCTCTGTTTGCTTTTTGTTCCCTGCTGAAAGGGGACCTACACACCCTGTCATTGTTTCCCGTCTGTGGCCTACTCCTGTTTTTTCACCCCCCAGAAAAGGGCCCTTGTAAAACTCTCTGAACCTCGTGCTGCTGCCGTTGCTCCCTGCCCGGGACCCCAAACTCTGTCTTTTTGTGCCACTCTGTGGCCAACTCCTGTTTGTGCCACCTCCACACTCTGTCATTGTGCCGAAGACCGACAGGACGGGGCCATTGTAGTACCACAGAGAGTTTTTCCGGGTCCATCTTTAGGCCTTCAGCCGAGACTATGTAGCCGAGGAAAGGTAGGCTGGTCCGATGGATAAACATTTACTCAGCTTAGCGTACAGTCGGTTGCTGCGCAGACGTTGCAGAACCTGGCGCACTTGAGCCCGGTGAGTCTGAAGATCAAGGGAGAAAATCAGAATGTCATCTAGGTACACTTTGACGCAGGTGTACAAGAGATCCCGGAAGACATCGTTGATGAGTTCTTGGAACACCGCTGGAGCGTTACAGAGCCCAAAGGGCATCACGAGATACTCAAAATGTCCATCTCGGGTATTAAACGCCGTCTTCCACTCGTCCCCCTCCCGAATTCTGATGAGATTATAGGCTCCTCGCAGATACAACTTGGAAAACACTTTAGCCCCCTTGAGATGGTCAAAAAGCTCTGAGATCAGTGGGAGAGGGTAGCGTTTTTTTACGGTGATTTTATTTAGACTCCTGTAGTCTATACACGGACGGAGGGAACCATCCTTCTTCTGCACGAAGAAAAACCCGGCTCCGGCTGGGGAAGAGGACTTACGAATGAATCCTTTCTGCAGATTCTCCCAAATGTAGGCCGACATGGCCTGAGTGTCCGGCACGGACAGCGGGTAGACCCTCCCCCGGGGTGGACTGGTTCCTGGGAGGAGGTCAATAGGACAGTCGTAAGGCCGATGTGGTGGCAGCGAATCGGCCTCTTTCTAGGAGAATACATCACCAAAGTCCTGGTACTTGGCCGGCAGGTACTTGCAAAAACGATAGATGCAGCGAAAACCACCAATGGAAATATAAAAAAACTTAAGTCCTTTTATTAGGAAAAATTAAGACTTACAAGCGTTCCCATGTGCAACGTCACCTCAAAACATCGGGGGTTAGCTTCGCGTTTGGGTGTAAACGCACCCTTAATCATAGCATACTACACAGTATACCTACTTCCTTAAATCCCAAAACCCCTCTAAAATCATTGGGGGGATTACCTGATTACTGTCTCCAACACCTGCGCAAGCCGCGGTATCCGGTCCATACAGAATGAAAGAGCTGTCTATACCCGGACATGCGTATCAGCAATCATGAAGCCAATTCAGGCAATGGCATGACGCATATCCGGTAATGCGCAAATACCTTGGAAATACCGGAGCTAAAAGAGAAGGGATATTGGCTTCCGGTTCTGCGCATTAAGACCAGGACATACGAAATATGTACTGGCAAAGACAGAGTGTTACGATATGTTTAAGCCTGACAAGAGGTTCAAGCACACTGGAAATGAGAAAGCCAGTCATTAAAGGGGGCCAGTTAGGACTGGACCCATGTTAAATAGCTGGCGATAATGGTAATGTTATCACATCCTCCTAAGACAAACACGGGAAACCACACAAAAAATTAGGTAGCCAAGGCGTCACATGATGTTAGAGACAGTATACAGGGTTACAAAAAACCAACCTTGTAAAGTTACACTATTGCAGGATAAATACAAACATAAATGCGAAGTTATAGATTCATGTTATATTATATGATATATACACTTGGAAACCAAGACACAAGAACCAATATAGAGAAAAGAACCCTTAAAATCCCGGCAGGCCTGGCAACGGCTTGACAAGCGGGGGCGGAGAAGTGGTAGGGCACCGGGTGTGGTACCCCCAAGCAACGGTTCGGGCATTCCGGCCCCCAAGCAGGACTTCGCCTGTCTTCCAATCGAGCGAAAGGGGCGTGACGTTGCAGCCAGGGAAGCCCCAAGAGGATCGCCGAGGAAGCACGGGACAGAACGTGGAACCCGATCTTCTCCTTATGTAGCGCCCCCACATGGAGTGTCACCGGCCGGGTTATGTACTGGATGGGGTCACTGAGGAGCTCCCCACTGACCGAAGAAATAAGCAGCGGCTTCTCCAGCCGGACTACAGGTATGCGGTACGGGTTCCCAAATGAGGTAAGATGAAGTTCCGGGTCGACCCCGAATCCTGGAAGGCCGACCTCCGGAACGAAGGACCAGCATCAGAAGCCCCCGCCACTGGCATCATCAGACGTGGAGAGGAAGAAACTGACCTTGGACGCCTCTCCTACGGCACCTAGGTGTGAGCTTTTCCCCCGGACGCCTGGGGACGTAGCGGACAGCTTCTGCAGAAATGGTCTGGGCTAGAGCAGTAGAGACATAGCTTTTCGGTTCGGCGACAGTTCAGCTCCTGCTCCGATTAATGGGCCCGGTCCACTTGCATGGGTTCCACCTCAGAGGCTTGAGGGGACAGCAATGGTGGATGCTGAAAAACCGGGGCCAGATGAAACCGCCGACGGGGGCGCGCTCAGTCTCTTTCCTGACGCAGTTCTTCCTGCCTCTCTGCGAACCTTATATCAATACGAGTTGCTAAAATGAATTATTTTCACTCAGGGAGGACGGAAGGTCTCTTGCTGCCAAAGCGTCCTTTACCCGGCTGGACAGGTCCTTTTTAAAAGTGGCACAGAGGGCGGCATCATTCCACGTGAGCTCCGAAGCCAGGGTACGGAACTGTACCGCATAGTCACCCACCGAGGAATCGCCTTGGCGAAGGCTCAAGAGGGCGGTCTGAGCAGAGGAAGCGCGCGCCGGCTCCTCGAAGACGGTGCGGAATTCCTGGAGGAAGGTCTGTAGATCCGCAGTCACAGGGTCGTTCCTATCCCAGAGGGGAGTCGCCCGAGCCAGGGCCTTCCCGGATAGTAGGCTCACTACGAAGGCCACCATAGACCTCTCCGAGGGAAACTGATCCGCCATCAGTTCTATGTGCATAGAGCATGGGTAATGAAACCCGGCAGAGCTTGGGATCCCCGGCAAAGCTTTATGGGTAAGGGGAGCCGAAGCTTGGGTCCCACGGTAGCAATGGATTTGGGTGACGTAGACGGAGTCCCCGACGGGGCCGCAGGTGGAGACTGTTGCTGGGATGCGAGGAGCTGACGCATCATGGCGGAGAGCTGACCCAACTGCTGTGCCTGTTGTGCGATTTGCTGCAACTGCAGGGCAACCATCGTCGTAAGATCCGCAATACTTGGCAGGGGCACCTTGGCGGGATCCATGGCTGGATCTAACTGTAACGGCTGGGTAGTGGATCCTCTGGACCACCGCAAGCGATGATAGTTAAGCCACGCCAGGGAACGGAATCTAAGTAGCCCCCGGTTTTCACCAGAGCCCGCCACAAAGCGGGATGGACTTGCTGCGGCGTGAGGCTACCAGGTCATCCCCCCTGACGTGACATGCTTGCGATGGCGGCCAAGGTGCAGCGAGGTACAGAAACGTAGTCCAATAATCGTAGTCGGGGGCAGGTCGAAGGTCAGGGCAGGCGGCAATGGTTCGTGGTGGTGGACAGGCAGGTAGGTCAGGGCAGGCGGCAGAGGTTCGGAGTCGGGAAATGTAGCAAGGGATCTGGTACACGGTAAGGCAAGAATATACTTTGGAACGCTTTCTTAAGGCTCGGGGCAACAAAAGATCCAGCAGGGAAGTGAGTGGGTTTCAACACTTTAAATAGGGAGCGCCGGCAATTACCCAATTACCGGCGCACCCCTCCCTTTAAATTTACATGGACGCGCGCACACGCGCTAGGGGGCGCGCATGCGCATTCCGGCCGGCAGGAGACGTGGACCGATGGGAGCGAGGCCAGGTGAGTGGATGGGTGGCGCCACGGCCAGCAATGCGGCCCGTGGCGTCCCCCGTCCCCGTCGGGGACCCGTTACGGGGAACGTGGGTGCGACCGCGGTCCGTGGCCCGGACCGCGGCGCAACCCGTTACACCGCCAAAGTGAAAAACACCTATGGAAAGGTTTACGAATAATAAAAGGTGGGTTTTGCACCTATGAAATACACCTGCAGTTCTAGAAAATTTCTGTATTCCAAATATAAGTTAAAGGTGGGTCTTTGAAAAAATCTGGGCGGGCGCCAAAGTGGAAAAACAGCTATTTAAAAGTTATTGGATAAGAAAAGGTGGGTTTTGCACCTATGAAATACACAAGCAGTTACTAGAAAATTTTCTGTTTCCTAATGTAAGTACAAGGTGGCTCTTTTAAAACAAAATGGGCTGCACAAAAATAAAAGGTACAATTCCACCTCACGTGCGAGGTGTGCTGGCCAAAAAGTGGTTAAAAAAAAAGCCATTTCAATGCAGGTTCAAAGCAGAGTCTGGCTGCACATATAACACCTCCTTCCAAAAGCCTGCCTGCCTTTCTGTTTGTGTTCGCCCCACCCCCTGCGTGGCTGTATGGTGCTAGATGCTTCTCTGTCTCTGTCTAACTAACTAAGAGCTCAAATTCTCTAATCTACCTATATTCTAATGTTCACAGCTAAAAACATAGCTGCCTGTATGAATAAAGAGAAGAAATGTGTGCGAGGCGTGTTTGAGAGAGCCTAGCACAGGTTTCCTGCTCTAGTGAGAGACACTGAAACACTGATGATGAAAACGGAAACGCGTTCTATGCAAATGAGGTCATGTGATTTTTCCAGCCCAAAGACAACCATACACATCACAGTCATGATGTCGCACACCCAGCTCACCCTTGCTTATGCCTAAACTGATTTGCTGGCCGCCAAAAATGACAGGAAAGCGGGAACATGGGCAATAGTAATTGATTATGCGCAGATTCTCACCTAAATATCGCGTGATCGGAAATTTCCCATCAACCTAAAAACCCGTGCCGATTTCAACTTTGTCGATTAAAAATCGCTCATCCCTAGTCACTGATCATTTTGCCCCTTTCCTTTCATCAGTTAGATTTAGGTTGCTGCTGATGGAGCTGGTACTGCTCTAACCCCACCACCCCCCTACAGCAGCCGTTTCACTGATACGTGGAGCGCTAAGGAACCCAGTCAGACCTGTTTAGAGGTTGGCAATGGTGCAGATAGGCAGCGGCCAAAATGACTACATAGGATGTTTCCCCATAATACAATTATCATCCAGCCCTCGCCCCTCTCTTACAAACCCATCATTTAACCTCTGGCACCTTTCCTTCCTCCATTAAACACGCTACCATCACACCCATCCTTAAGAAACCATCTCTTGACCCCTCCTCTCTGTCCAACTATCGCCCCATCTCACTGCTTCCATTCGCCTCTAAACTCCTTGAACAGCATGTCTATCTTCAACTGTCCTCTCATCTCTCCACCAACTCTCTCCTTGACCCGCTGCAATCGGGCTTCCGACCCCACCACTCTACCAAAACCACCCTAACCAAAGTAACCAACGACCTAGTAACTGCCAAAGCCTCACGCCTTTACTCTTTGCTTCTCCTTCTAGACCTGTCTTCCACCTTTGACACTGTCGACCATTCACTCCTCCTACACATCCTCTCCTCCCTCGGCATCATGGACGTGGCCCTTTCCTAGAACTCCTCGTACCTCACTGATCGATCATTCAGCGTCTCTCATTCTCGCACTACCTCCGTCCGCTCTCCGTTGGTGTCCCCCATGGGTCTGTCCTGGGCCCACTTCTCTTTTCTATCTATACTCTTGGTCTTAGTCAGCTAATAGCATCACATGGTTTTCAGTACCACCTGTATGCTGACGATATCCAACTCTACATCTCTGGCCCAGATGTTACCTCTCTGCTATCCCGGATCCCTGACTGTCTTTTGTCCATATCTTCCTTCTTCTCCTCCCTCCTCCTAAAACTAAACGTGGAGAAAACTGAATTTATCATCTTCCCACCGTCCCACTCTATCCCTCCACCTGATATCTATCACTGTCAATTGCTGCACTCTCTCACCGGCTCCACAAGTCCAATCTGTCCTTTAAACCGCACACCCAAACCCTTACCCCTGCCTGCTGCCTCCACCTGAAAAATGTCCCCCGAATCTGCTCATTCCTTCATTTCGAAAGCACAAGAATGCTTGTGCACGCCCTCGTCATCTCATGCCTAGACTATTGCAACATCCTTCTCTGTGGCCTCCCATCTAAAACCCTCCCTCCCCTCCAATCCATCCTTAACTCTGCTACCCGTCTGATTCATCTCTCTCCTTGTTACTCCTCTGCCTTTCCCCTCTGCCAATCCCTTCACTGGCTACCCATTACCCAGCGAATCCAGTTCAAGTTAGTAACCTTGACCTACAAGGCTCTCCATAACCTCTCCCCTCCATACATCTCTTCCTTAATCTATAGAAACCTCCCCTTTCTCAATCTCCGCTACTCACAGGACCTTATTCTCTGCTCTCCTCTTATCAGCTCTTGACATAACCGTCTCCAAGACTTCTCCCATGCTTCACCCACACTCTGCAACTCACTGCTTCAACACCTCAAACTCTCCCCCACTCTCACTAGCCTCAAAGGTAACCTGAAAACCCATATCTTCAGGATTGCCTATAACCAATATTAACCGTGTTGCACTGCTCCACCCCACACACATGTCTGCCGCTCACCTCCTTTCTCTTTCCTCCTTCCCTGTAGATTGTAAGCCCTCACGGGCAGGGACCTCTCTCCCTCTGGACCAGTTATTGTCACCTTGTACTTGTTTGACCTATGTTATACAGTATATATAACTCCCTTGATTTTACAGAACTCCGGAACTAAGGGCGCTCTAAAATAATTAATAATAATAATACTTGAGTTTGTCCCCCCTCTCGACAGGTGAAAAAAAGGCCCCCATTTTGGACCGGTAGCGAGGATCCAAGAGGGTGGAGAGCCAGACGTCATCCCTCTGCAATATTGTGACTATTCGGCTGTCACTACCAAGGCAAATCAGCATGCTGCGGGCCATCTGCACAAGTGACTCTGAGGGACTCCCTGTCTCCATCTCCACTGTATACTGCCACGGTGTGTCTGTGTGCTGTGCCTCATCTTCCTCATCTCTCTCTACCTCCTCCGGCTGCTCCTGCTCCTCCTCTCCTGTCACCTGAGTAGAAAAACCACTCACTTCGCTAGACATTGCTTGTGCTCCAATGTCCTCCTCCTTCTTCTACTCCAATTCAGCCCTCACCAGACTCATGTGGCCATGAGATGTAGTCGCTACGTCTTCAGTCCCCTGACCAGACCAATTTTGCAGCATCTGTTCCAGGACATGAAGCATTGGAGTGACGTTGTTTATCCCGTAGTTCTGACGACTGACAAATAACATGGCCTCCTCAACAGGTCTTAGTAATCGGCAGGTGTAACGCATGAGCTGCCACTGGCTGACATCAAAATTACACAGGGGAGTACTCCTGTCCACTTGGATCATCAAGAAATCATTAATGCCTTTTCTCTGTTTATAGAGTCGGTCCAACATATAGAGGCTGGAATTCCAATGGGTGGAAACGTCGCATATCAGTCTATATTGGATGTGCTTGGCGGTGTAGGAATGGCTGAAGTGCATGAAAAGTTTCCTTGCCCTTTTTAGAATGTCTTGCAGATGGATGGAAGACTTGAGGAACTGTTTGACAACCAGATTAAACACGTGTGCCATGCCTGGCTTATGTCTCAGCCCTCCTCGGCGCAGCACGAACACCATGTTCTTTCCATTGTCTGTCACCATGGTTCTGATTTTCAGTTGTCGCCAAGAAAGCCACAAATTGATTTTGTCTTTCATGATGTGGAGCAGGGCCTCCCCTGTTTGACTTTGTTCGCCCAGGCAAACCATGTGTTTAACTGCGTGACACTGCCATGCCCTGCACATGTGGTATGCTGGAGGAGCACTAAGACTTGTGGAGGCCGAGGTGGTGGAGTAGGAGGAGGCGGACATTGGCTCAGGATAAGCAGATTGACAACATGGAGGAGAAAGCGGCTTCTCCTGTCCAAGTTGCTGATGTGGCCGGGCAGCAAGCACATTCATCCAGTGGGCCGTAAAGGACATATACTGTCCCTGACCATAGTTAAAGCTCCACATGTCCGCGCTGCAGTGCACTTTGGAAGACACTGATAGGCTCAAGGAATGGCCTACCTTCTCTTCTACATATTTTTGCAGGGCTGGTACTGCCCTTTTCAAAAAGAAATGACCACTTGGGACTCTCCACCTCAGCTCGGCACAAGCCATCAGTTCTCTGAACTGTGTAGAGTCCACCACTTGAAAAGAGAGGGACTGCAGTACCACCAACTTGGACAGGAGCACGGTCAGCTTCTGTGCCGTAGGATGGCTGGACGCCTACTGCGGTCTCTTGGCAATCGCTTCAGTGAACGACTGCTGGCACGATGAGTGGCGAGGAGCAGGAGAATCTGGAACGGTAGATGTCCGGAAAGAAAGACAGCTCCCTTCGGCAGAGGTGGTGGAGCCTTGACTGCCTGAAATGGGATACGTGCCATTGGGTGCTGCTTCTGTTGCTGCGGCAGGATGGACCACTACATCTGAGACACGTTTCTCCCAGGCCACTAGATGGTGACACTGCACATGTTGAAGCAGGGCCATGCTGCCGACATTAGGTCCGAGGTCACGCTTCACTTTCTGCCCACAGATTCTACATATACACATGATTGCCTCCTCCAGTGTCTTGGAAAAAAACTGCCACACCACAGAGTAGGTAATTTTACCACCAACGCTCAGCACTGACTGACTGCTACCGCCGCTGCCTCGGTGGGCCCCTGCTCTGCTACTTTCTTGGCCGGAAGGGACCTGAGAAGCGGGTGGTCTACCCCGTGGCCGTTTGGCTCCCAACCTCGCACTGCTGCCACCCTGCTGACTCCTGACTACACTACCAACTTGCTGGCTGCGCCGCTTCCTGACGCGCAAGCTGCCGCCCTCTTCTCCCAACGATGATGATGAAGCCCTTGCTTTACCTGGCTCCCAAGTGCGATCGGCTACATCGTCATCGATTAGTGTTTGGCCGTCTCTGCTGCGCTCCTCAATGATCTCGGTGTACAGAGCCGACCGCTCGTAAAATAACCTTCCATGCCACTCTCCACATCATTACTTTCCCGCCTACTGCAAGAAGCAGCGGATGTTCACTTCTTTGCTGCCCAGTAGCTGCTCACTGTCCTCAAATAGTTCGTCCTCTCTGTATAGTGGCTCAGTGCCAACAGCACATAGTAGTTCTCTGGCTGAGGGAACCGAACGGGACAGAGGCGGGTTAAGGACAGGTGAGGGCCGCTGTCCTGCTCCCAGGCCATGCTAACTAAGGGTTGTGTCTGAAGAATCCACCGACTCTTGGCTGTGGTTGTCAGATGTCATCTGTGAAGAAGTGGATGACCTATTCAATCATTCAAGAACCGTTGGCTTGGTGGTCAACACACGACCGCTAGATGACAGCGGCAGTTGTGGCCTCACCGAGTGACCCCTGCTGCGACGTCCTCTTACTGTGCTGCGACCTGTGCCTGCTCCAGGAATGTTTGTGCCACTGCCCCTTCCATCTGAAGGTCCTGGCAACTCTCTGTCTGACATACTGTTTGTTCAAAAATTTACAATAAAACAAACTTTGTTTAATGTTGTTTAGATGTGTTTATATGACAAATACACAAGCTGTATTTCAAAGTTTTTTTTAGACAAATTTACCGTTTGGCCCAGAGAACAATATCCCAAATTTGGATTACTGGGGCCGTGTGGGAGGAGTGGGGGGGGGGGGGGGGGGTATGATGGTGTGGATATGGACAAATAGCTGGAGCAGGATTGTATTTTCAAAGGTAGAATGGCGAATAGTGGAACCTACACCACCATCATTTGTCTCTGCTGTATCGTTCTAATTGCTGTGCTGTGTTCTGGTAGATGTGGAATTGTGAATAGTGGACTAACACCTCGCCATTCATTGTGTGTCTCTGCTGATATGTCTATATTGCTGGTGCTGTTTTCTGGTATTTGGAATTGTGAATAGTGGATCTACACCTCCATACGATTTGTTCTCTGCTGTATATGTCTAATTGCTGTGCTGTTTTCTGGTACCATTTTCTGGTGGTTTCCCTTCTCTCCCCTCAACATGTGCTCTTGTAATCTCCTGCTATATATGAGTCTTAATGAATGGTTCCTCAGCGTTTTGATAAACTGTTGTATTCTTTGGCCTGCATCTCCTGCTGTACGTAGGCCTAATTGTCAACCCACAAGTCACTCTCGCAATCTTTCCTTTCTTCTCAACCAAATATCTAACACCCGCCCGCCACTCCCAATTCACACCAGGTCAGAGAGTAGCCTGGCTTCCTATTTAAGGGCATTCACTGCTAGTCAGTCATGACTTGTATTCAGTCAGTGCAACATCCTTTTAAGTGCTAATTTCCGTTAAGTTATGCAGCAATTAAACCAGCATTGAAACCAGAAGTTGAACCAAAGGTAAAACGCAAGACCCATCCCAGCTCCTCACTCAAACAGCCTGCCAGATATCACGCTCTCTGCCACAATTATTCAACTGCCTGCCTAATCATCAAACTCCTTTGTTACACCTCCTCTAACACCGCGCTGGGCACTGGATTCCATACTCCCCTTCTGTCTTACCGCTCACACTCTGACCTCAACTCTTCACCTCTTTCCACAACAATAAAGACTTTCCCAAAAAACCACACAACCACTGGTGGGCCTCTTGTTTCCTTTATTTCCCATCACACACCTTCCACGACTGCTCTACCTGCTTCGTTCCTCGCTGCCGGGGACATTTCTCCCAATCCAGTGCCACTTCATTGCGCATCCCCACTGTGGTTTCCAGGCATACTCTTACAGACCACAGCAGCAACAAACAAATATTATCAACCACTACAAACCTCCAAACCATCCCATCGACACACTCCCATAGCAAGCACCTATCCACCACGACTTGACCCTCTAGGAATGCACGTTCTTTGTGCAGACAAGCTTCGTCTTCATGCCACGACCTCTTCAGTCTCACGCAATCTCGACCTTCCTTGGATAAACAGGAAACTTGGCTGACACCCTCTGAACACAACTTCCCTTGTGGTTTTCTGCTGCCCTCCTATGTTGGGCTCCAGTTTACCCACACCCCTCCCCCTGGCAGTAGAACAATGGCGGAGGTGGTCGTCCTTGTTCTTGTCAGATACCTGTCCTTTCTCTCCATTCCACCAGTAACCCTCCCTCACCCTCCCCTCCTTCGAAGTTCAATTCTGACCGCATCTAAGCTCCCCTCCAACCTCCATAGTGGGCTGTTTGGTCCTACCGACCCCGCGGACCCTGCCACCACCTTCCTTGACCAAACTTTTGTGCCCCCCTGGCTCCTCCACTTTCTTAGCACATGACATCCCCACTATTATCATGGGAGTATTTATAAACATTCATCGATATCCCTCACTCCATCTACTTGAGACAAACTCCGGTTCACTCTCCTCTTTGTGCTCTTTGGCCTCTCCCAAGGACCGTCGTGGAGCCACCTCACACAGACGAAGACACACTGACCCCCCCCCTCATCTTCACGACAGCCATTTGCCCCCTATCTAGGGACCCATCTCAAACTCTCCTTCCCCTATGTCCTATTCAAGATAGCCGACAACCAATTGCTCACTCTCTCCTCCATCACCTGCATGGCCAGCAGATCTTCCCCTCTCTTCACTTCAAATCTAAGTGACACCCACATTATCCTTACAGAGAGCTTCTATCAAAACCTACCTAACTTGCTAGGGCATCCCAATCTTTCTGACTCTCTTTGGATGACACCTCTCGGACTGTTGTATGCCATAACCATCGATCATAGTTGTCGTGATTGACCAGACACTATGCATGTACCACGCACATATCTATCAACCACGGACGATATCACTTCCACGTAGTTTGATGCTGTCCACGCGTGAGTTTTTTGGCATAACTCTCGTACGGTGGTTACGTGAGCATACCAAGACAGTCGAACTCCGTGGCAAATAATTGTAACGAACTAACCCTGGCAACACAAGACTCCATCACAAGACAGCTTGAGGAGGCTAGCTTGTTGTGTAGCCGAGAGTTATGCCGAAACAGCCCTCATCCTTCGCTGTGAAGTGAAGAACCCCACCACTGGGCATCTTGACATTTCACCTCGAATAATAATAAAGGTAAGAACACTAACTATACACTAATATAAAGTCCATCACTCGACTCTCAGCTCAAACATGACTTATGAATATTATCATCGCCTCTCATCGGAGTAGATGCTCGGGTATAATGCTTTATAGGTTCGTTATGGGTAGTTGCCCCACAATAACCCAGACAACTTAGTTTTAACGAACCTTTACAACTCGGAATCCAATCACTGCGTCCTACCAGCACCGTCCCAAGACACCCCCTATGCTCATCTTCTTCACATCAGATAGGATTTTTGGTCAACACACTTCCAATCTATAAAATATAATCTCATCAGACTATAAAGCTTCACCTGCAATGCCCCCCCAGCCTAGCCTCTATTCCTGCAGTGTTCCCCCGACGAAATAGTTCGCCCACGCCCTAGTAACCCTTGCTCATGGAGCGCGCCGAGGTAGCCCTCCACTCTATAACTCGCTTCTCACCGTTCACGCGTTTGCCGTGACAAGCTACTGCCTCTCTACTGTCGCAAATCCTAAAAAAAAACCCTCACCACCTGAAGTCTGTGACCCACTGCCATCTCACGCTCATGTTCCCTGACCTTGCGAGTTGCTGTATATCATCCTAGCCTTCTCACCTGTGGACAGCCATCTACTTCAATTCTATCATTAGACCTCTGGCATGCTTCCTTTCCTCATTTGAGAACATGCGAGGAACCATACACGGTGCCCAAGCGCGAGCGCGAGAAACGCATCTCCTTGGACCCCTCCAGTCGATGAGTCCAACTGTGCTCCCCATCTCATCTGCAATCCATTCGCACTCTAATACTCCTTGGTAGCAGCACGTCCATCCTTCAAATTTCCTCCGATCCAAGCTCCCACCAAGCTATCCTCAGTCCGTTAGAACAGCCGCCTCTCCACAATATCGAGTAGCCTAATGCCGCCCCACCACTTCTACCTGGAAAACACGCCCTAATAAAAATACACCCCAAGTAGCATCCACCACACACAAGACCCAAAATGCAACTGCCACAAGGCCCCTCACGCCCCCAAGCAACTACCTCCAGCTGATGGCCTTCCCTCCCTCCTAAGTACCTTTTCCTCTGCCTTTAGACAACGACTGACGACGCCCCTTCCCGCTCCCAAAACTAGTACCTAACAAATGGATCACTCTCCACCCTCCTGTGAAGGCGCAATAAAAACGCACACAACAACACAACAAATAAAACCAAAACGGAAAACACAATCTAAAAAACGACTGCCCACAAGTAATACAACATCACTACACCACAGCAATACACATACCTCTGTCAACCTCACTGAATGCGGCAGCCTGATGTCAACGTACTCCTTCTCAACTCTTCAGATGGGTTCTCCATCTCACTCGTGCCCCCGGCCATGTCCATTCTCATTGGTTGCGATAAACCCCCAAAGTGTCAGTCCTGGGCCACGTACTCTTTTCATATCTACACGCTCTTTGCCCGTGGTTCAGCTCATTATCCTCACACGCTTTCAATATCACCGTAAATGCTGATTATACCCAACTCTACAATCTCCGGCCCAGAGTGCTCCCAAACTCTCCTCTATTGTCTCTGTCGATATATCGGATCCCTTGACTGTCTGTCCGATCCATTTGCGTCCTTCATCTCGCTCTCCCTGTATCTCGCTAAAACTAAACGTGGAGAAAGACTGACTCATTATCTTCCCCACCGTCCATGACTCCATCTCTTCCAACCCGAACTGCTATGAGAGCGTACGTCTGGGGGCGCTGATCTAAGGGGCTACCTCGTCTTTCAACCCAGCACCCACGACGTTCCGCTGCTCCCGCTCTGTGGGTATCACGACTTTCATTCCACTGACTCCCAAGAGCTGTGTCCTTAACAAAGACCCGCACCTATCCAAACCCTCACCCCCTTCCTGTCCCGTGTCACCCAAGTCCCACACTAATATAACACAACACTATTCGCTCCTTCGAAAATCCTGCCGCATCCCAGAAAATGGGTGTCCTATATACTCTTGAAAACACAAATAATGCTATGGTCCATGCCCCTCTTGTTCATATTCTCCTCACGTCCTTGACTACTGCAACATCCTCCTCTCTGTGGCCTCAGTATGTTCCAGTGCTAGCACGCGCACGCTCCCCTGCACAACAAACCAATCCTTAAAATCGTGTCTTCACCGTCTGATCTCTACCTACCCTCTCCTCGCTACATCCTCCAACTGCCCACATCACTCGTGCCGAAACCTTTCATTAGTCTCACCATTGCACAGGCGAATCCATTTCAAGACTAGCAAGCTTTGACCTACAAGTCGCTCGCTAACATAACTCTCCCCAGCTCAATATAATTCTTAACTGCGCTGGATAGCGCGCGCGTGTGCTTTAAATATCTCCCCTCACACACTCCTCACTACGCTAACTGTCACAGGACCTTCATCACTGACTCCTGCTCTCCCTCCTTTCCAATACACCCCATTCCTGACAATATTAACCGTCTCCAATACCTTTCTCTCATTGCATCCCCGACAACTTGGAACTCGACTCCCCCAACATCCTCATTACTTCCCCCTCTTCTCACATCTGGCTTTACAAAGGTCCGTTAACCTGTAAGAACTTCTAACCACTTCATGCATAGCCTATTAACCAACATTAACCGAGTGTGCAACAGCACAGCGCCCCGCACAGAACCTGTGTCCTGCCCCTCACCTTCTTCTCTTCACCCCTTCCCTGAAGATTGTAAGCCCACACGGGCAGGGACCTCTCTTCCCTCTGTACCGATTTGTTAGTCACTTAAAATTAGTCATTTGTAATTGTCTGACCAATGTTTAAATTATGTACCCGCCTGAAAAGTACCAGCGCCCTGATCAGGGAGCGCTCCAAATAAACATAACATAATAATAATAGAAAATAATAAAGAGGTGTGGTATACACCTTATAGAGAATGAAAAAAAGTACTCTTTGGCACAGAGATACAAAAATTTTCTTAATCCTAGTCTGGCTGCATCATTACCTTTGTCAGGCTGCTGTTCCCTGGTACGTTCAGTTATTTGGTCAGTTTTGCCCCTTGTAACAGCCCAGCAATAAGTGAAGAGTTTAAGTCAGATATTTAAAGAGAGCGGGAGCTGTCAACTTGCTTGTCATTATCTAAACCACAGCATTGTATGAAGGAGTATTACCACACCACGCTCCCCTGGACTTCTTGCAATATTTCTGTCATGGTATAGTATGTTCTATAACAACGAAGTAGGGGGTGGTTTACTCCAGTCCTTGCTACTCTGCAAGTCCAGTTAAATTATCTGATTTATTTCTAACTAAGCGGATTCATTCCGCTAGAATAAATTTCACGGGAAATTGCATAAACATAATAACAATAGATGTAAAATTCATTTATTGGCAAATTGTCCAAATGCAAATTATTAAGAAATATTCGCTATCAGCTCTGCTAACAATGACCTTAAGCATATACATAATATCTACCAAAGAAAGGTTATATGGAAGAATGAGTGTTTACTGTTAAAGTCATAATACCTATTCCCGAGTACCTAAATACTATTGGTGAGCGGAAGGCGGGTGTAGTGGAGCGCGAGCGTGGCGCGCTAAAAGTTATTCTGAGTCTTAAATGTCAAATGCAACAACACCAACAGAATGCACGAGCAGAAGCTGTTCATATTATGGACGGCCTGGGACAAAAATTCCCCCCAAGCACCAATGGTGTCAGGACTAATCAACAAATTACCACAGAAAACATATAGATTACAGATTCACTAAATTGTTAAACATGGCTGTCATATCAGAATAGTGGAGCAAAAGGAGTCACATACTTATAGCCACTCGACACAAAGTATTAGATATATTTCAATTATATAAATATTTTCTTAATTGCTGTATATCTTAAATGACGGTGTGTTGTTAAACTACTTGAGGTTGTTATCTTGATTAGCGTGTGGGCAAATAAGTCTTTGCGCGCGAGAAGAGGTGCGCGAGCGGAGGAGCGTGCGAATGGACTAAAACCCATGATCGAGGCGAGCGCGCGAGAGCGATGAGAGGTGCACAAACATCTCATAGACAGGTACTGAGCCACAGATGCGTGATATAAAAAACATCGCAGTCATTATCCTCTGTTATAGAAAGGATGGTGCGTGTGATTCTTCCCTAAGAAAAAACAATAGAGGCTCCAGCATCCGATAAAGACTGCAATGTGGGGGACGATGGTTGATTTCCACGATGCCTCAGTATTATGCCCTAGGAATATGAGCAGAACAATCTGCGCGACAGAATAAATGCAGTGGTTTTTACTTTGCGGATATTTTGAGTTTTCGTTAGCTTTTTAAAACAAACATAAGGTGAAATCCTCCAATGTCAATATATGTTTCAGAAAGTACCAATATCAGAATATAAATCCCATGCACACACATGTAGGGAGGGTGGATTTGTGCATTTGTACATATTTTTATTTTATCCCTCCTTAGCACTGGGAACTCCACTGACTGAATTTCGCGTTTTTTAAATGAGCAACATGTTCATGCAATGTTAACTTTTCTCTCTAAGACTATCTCATCTTTCTATGGGCTTTTTGAAAAACAGATGAAAAAAACATGCACATAAAGAAGATTTTAGCCAAAGCTCGTTATAATCGTATGAAGTTCATGGCATTTTAAACAAACCAAAGAAAAAAAAACACAAATAAAAACCTATGAGGAGGAGGCGCTAAAGCCACAAAGTAAGAAAACTGAAGGGGATTCAAGAATATATATTATTACGCAAAAATCTATTGATGAAAGGGCAAGGAACAAAGAAAGCACATTGGCAAATGAAGTAATATGAAGTCAAGTAAGCGTTGATGTATGTTATTAATAATGTATCTAATATTCTAAGAAGAGAATGGATCGTAGAGATATGTTATTATGTGATCTTTTTATTGTACAAAATATATTAGTTTAACTTGTTACAATAAATAGACATTCTTAGTTGAGAGCAAAAATTTATGTTGGTTAGGTAAGAATGCAATTTTATTTCTTTTATGCTTTTTGGTGTGTATTTACATTGTTATTATTTCGTCCTGCATTATGTTCGAAATTACTTGTAATAAGATTCGGCGTGACTAGATTGTTGTGGGAATAGTGGATATCGTGTTTGGACTATCAAAGTATATGATTATGAGAGCATAAATTCTATTATCGCAAATTACTAGTATGTTGGATAGTAATGGGTGTTGTGAAAAGAGTTTGAAGGATTTGTAAAGAATATGGTGAATTTGATAGTACAAAAATGCTGAACCTGATTGATTCTTATTGAAGTTGATGAGATATAAACTTTTGATCAGATTTTAATAATAAGTAAATCAGACAGAATCCAAAATGCAGAAGTTCTGACGCTAAATTCCGATCAGATGTGATTAGAGACAAGGATGACTTCTTCTAAATTGGTATAGATAGTATAGTGGAGTTTGTTAGCTGAATAGACGGTTGTTTTATAGGTATTTAATATCAGATTGTGAATAATTATCATAGCATACCAGGCTAGCATTACAATTATCACACTGCCTGCACATTATTACGAATGGACAATTTTTGATACGTGTATCTTGATTGGAGTGGTGAGAGCTATTATTAGTACTTTCTGTTCATTGGGTTATTGAAGGTAAAATTATATAAGTGATTCCTTAGTTAATATTATATGGTAAACATCACTTGACAGTGCATATGTCCACCCTTATTAGTTTAGATTAACCTGGTGTATAGGCAGCATGGACAGCATCAAAGACGGACTTGAGGTATGTACTCAACATGTGCTTGTGTATCATATATGGGTTTATTACGATGATCTGCAGCGGATGGATTCATACCCAAATTGTTATTCATTGAGGAGACAGCTACATTCCACAGTTGTAGATTGTTAGTTCTGGGCGCCGGTTAAATGCTCTGAAAACATTCCTGCCCCGAATCATACTGACTTGCCACCTGATTACCAGGACTCTGTGGTTGATTCTTCTTTCTCACCATTGTTGTGCAGAGTTTATTATTTAATGATTGTCTCATTTAGTTCTGATATCAATAGTTTCTCTACTATCTGGTCTATTGACACCTGAGTATCCAAGACTTGCAGTGGATCATATATGCTGAGTGATAGGAAGAAAACAGACTCCATCTTATACGAGGAAATGCGGCAATTCCAGATTTATTTCCAATCTGTGGTAGATGATTACACGTACGATAGACAGACATATAAAAAACAGACCATATACATTATGACATTGGGTTAGGGAGTACTGACGTTGTTAACAACATTTGTGTAGTTACGATAGTGTGTGGCAGTGACATCCATCTGACTCGGGGCCCCAATAAACACTAGGGTTAACAGAGTGCATTATAGGGGCATCCATCGGCTCTCTGTGGCCCTATACAGAGGTAGGGTTAGCATAGATGCAATGAAATCCGTCTGCTTGGTGCCAACAAGATCGCCAGTAGGTAGAAAAGCAAGTGCAGTGACATCGCGTCTGCTCCATGGGCCCCATACACAGTAGGGTTAGAGCAGATGGTGCAGTGACATCCATCTGCTCTGGGGCCTAGTAATAATCCAAAGATGCTGTCTGGTAGAGGGAGAGTGAAAACACTATAGGGTGTTTAAGGTCACGGTTTTTGATGTGTTGCGACAAGTTATAGTATATCGAATACCATCGATGCACTTCGGGCCCTATACAATTAGTTAGGGTAAGCAGCAGCGGTATGGTTTGCAATAATTCCGGTCTTGCTCTTTTGTGCCGTCATACGGGCACTTAGTATAGTGTTAAACAGAGGTGCAGTGACATCCGGTCCTGCCTCCAGGCCCCCTAAACACAGTAGGGTTAGTAAGTGCAAGTGCCATCCATCTCTCCGGGACCCTATACACAGTAGGGTTATCATAGGAGCAGTGACATCTGTCTGCTCCCGGGGCGACCCATACACAGTCAACGGGTTAGCAGAAGGGTGCAATGACATCCGTTATCTGCTCTGGTGCCTCATACCCATTGGGGTTAGGCAGATGATAAGCGAGGTGACATCTGTGTCTGCTGGACAGGGGCGCGACATGCGGTAGGGAAGGGAGTGCGAGATGTGCATTGGAAATTCTTATCTTTCCTCGCTTGAGGCCGGGCGCATTACACAGTAGGGTTATGACGAAAGTCAGCATGTGTAGGACATCCAGTCTGCAACGGCAGGGAGGGGCAACATGCGAGTAAGGGTTGAAAGTAGTGGTGCATTGGAACAGTTTACCCGTTAGCCCCAAGTGCACTAGTAGAACGAGGAAGAAAGTCCAACATACAAGATCCCGGCATATGATCTGTATGTTAAAACAAAATCCAGGAGACATATTTAAGAGTAGCAGTGTATTCTTTTAAAATTGTTTTCATTATACAGACGTATTGAAAGCAAGTAGTAACAGACACTACTGCTCATGTTGCACTATCTTGTGTTAAACCGTGAAGTAAAGCACCAGTCGCTCGATCTTGTATTTTAGTGCTAGAGGTAGTCAATGGTTGATACATGATGATCCAAGTCCTTGTGCCTTAAGACCTCCTGTTGAATGGTCTGGCATGCAGACAATTAAATATAAAACACCCACTTCTTTAAAAACCCAACATGATAGAATATCAATATTGAAAAATGACGTCATGCATCTTATTAATACCCTGGGGAAACCTGGTTGCCAATCTATAGATCCCCCATGCCTCCTGACTGAAATGCTTTTCTCGGTGGTCACCTCCCCGTACGGGTCTAATTACCTCCTCAATACGTGAAAAAGAAATACTAGATGTACTCCCACCATGAGTTTCCGAGAAATGCTTTGATGCCATTGAAATGCCAACATGATGTGGTTTATAAATGTCCAATAAGTGCCTGTGTATCCTAACTTTCAATTCCTTGGTAGTGCAACTCACAAAAGTACTTTACATTAAACAATTATAAGTAAACCCATATTTTTTTTTAAAATTGATATATGAAAGAATGTCAAATGACTCTCCACTTACATGGACTTAAAAGTATTCGTTATATGCAAATAGTTACAAGCAATGCAAAAGATCGTGCCCAAATATAATAGCCCTTAGAAAAAGACCAGCCCCGTCCAGCAAGGGTTTCCCAGACAGAACAAATGGGTGATAAAATCGATCCCAGAGTACAAACTCTCCTAGGAACAAAACAAATTGTAACGGCTGGGTAGTGGATCCTCTGGACCACCGCAAGCGATGATAGTTAAGCACCCCGGGGAAGGGGAACTAAGACCCCGGTTTTCACCGAGCCCCCCGCAAAAAGGGGTGGATTTGCTGCGGCGTGAGGTACCCGGTGTCCCCCTAGTACTTGCTTTCGATGGCGGCCGAGGTCAGCGAGGTACAGAAACGTAGTCCCAGAATCGTAGTCGGGGCGGAGAAGGCAGGGCGGCGGGAATGGTTTGGGTCGTAGACAGGGAGAAGGTCAGGGGAGGGGGCCAAAGGGTTTGGGTCGGAAACTAGCAAAAAGGATTGGTACACCGTAAGACGCAATTGCTTCGGAACACTTTCTCTAAGGCTGGGGGAAAATAGATCCAGAAGCAGTGACTGAGAGCGGCCCTTAAATGGGGAGGCGTCTGGAGGCAACCAATTATGGGGGACAATGGCCTTTTAAATTAACGAGGGAGATGCGGAGATCTCTGGAACACAGGAGCCGACGAGGAAGACGGCGGGGTTGTGCCAAGCCCCACCCGACGGAGCTCCTGCTTCTTCCGTGAAACCACGCCCAATGGAGTGGCAAGAGGGGAGGGCTACTACGACAAGGGGATCTCGGGCTGAAAGGGGCGACCTTTACTTGCTCAAGCCCCTTCAAAAATGTGGCACAGAGAGGGGCGTCATTCCTAGAGTCGGAGGCAGGGTGCGGAATTGAACCGATTTTCCCCTACGGAGGGGTCCCCCGGCGTAGGGCAAAGCGCCGTCTCCCAGAAATCTCCCCCCCCGGGCCCTTTAAAAAACTGGGAATTCTGAAGGAAGGGCCCGTAGGCGCGGTACCAGGGTCATTGGTCCCCAAAAAGGTGTCGCCCGGGGAGGGCCTTCCCCAAGCAGGCTCACTATTTGGGGGCTTTGTTCTTTCAGTGGGAAACTGGTCGGCCATCAGCTCCACATGGAACTTCAGGAACGCTTTCTCTAAGGCTCGGGGCAACATAGATCCAGTAAGGAGTGACTGCAGAGCGGACCCTTAAATAGGGGAGGCGTCTGGCGACATCCCTTATGGGGCCTGGCCCTTTAAATTTTTTGGAACGCGCGGCGCTAGGGACGGGCACACGCGGCTTGGCCGGCAGAGGCGCGGACGGGACAGGAAGGGGGCGGGTAAGTTACTACCGGGGGGGGACCCCCCGGGTTGTCCCCGGCCCGCGGCGGCACCCCCCCGGCAGGGGCCCGGGGGGGGGACCAAGGGTGCGCCCCCGGGGCCCCGGGGGCCCGGGAACGGGGGGCAGCCGCTACACAAAATATTCTTTTTCTAAGTATTATTTAATTACTCTGTTTAAAAAAACAATAACAGATTTTTTTTTAAAATAGATATAAAATCATTATTGGGATGAAAATAGTTTAAAAAACACCGCAATCCCCAATTTTTTTGTGTATGGGTTTTAAATTTCTAACAAATTATCTTGTGGCATAAAGGAAGTTCTCTTATCTGCTCGATCCAGACTCCATTGTGGATATTTATGTTTACCTGATGTGGGGGAGATACGGACAGTGCTCCGAGATTAGATATCTCTCCTCCTAGGCCTACATATATATGTTGGCAAAGGAAGGAGACAATGAAGCGCCCATTGACGTTCCACAACACTGCAGAAAGAAACATTCATCAAAAGAAAGACAGTTATGTTTCAATAGAAAAAATATACCCAAAAAAATTAAATTTATTGACCCCCTCAGAAAATTAAACTAAAGCGTTGTAAAATGGATTTAAGAAAAAAAAACTTGTCATTGGAAGAGTGATAAAATCCCCCCAATCGCGGTAATCCAGGAGTGTGTAGGTTTCCATGGTGCCTGTGACATGATTTGTACCAGACTTTTCATACCCTTGATATAGCCCAAAAGTTGAATAACCAGGGGTTGTAACGAAGTATCAATCAATGCTCCCAAAGGCTCACCAAGGGAACCAATCCCCGCATCTATTGGAAGTAGCGGTGGAGGAAAGGCACCCTTGTAAACCTTTGGGAGTATATGCAGTAGGGTTAGCAGAAGTTCAATGGCATCCATTCTCTGGGGCCCCTATGAAGTACGGTTTAAAAGGGCAGTGACGTCCATCGTTCCGGGGGCCCCTACACAGTAGGGTTTAGCGAGGGCAGTGACATCCGTCGCGCCGGGAAGCCATACACAGTAGGGTTAGCAGAGGTGCCGTGAAATATGTTTTCTCGAAAAATAGCAAAAGGGTTTTTGTGCTATACAAAGTTGGTATGTCGGCATGTCGGTCCCTCTTTACACTTTTTGTAGCCTCTTAATCAAGGCAAAGGGGGGTTCCACATTTCCATGTTGCTTAACGCAATGGTGCCGTTTCCCCACCATTAAATATTTTCACCACACAGCCACCAACGTTTAAAAAACTATGCATGTCAAAAAATACTGCCACCCTGGTAAAAAGCAAAAAAAAAACCCTTGCTTTGATAATTTGCCCCTTTTCCCAATGATAGAATTGAGGGCTATGTGTATAAAAGCCACACTATATACAAATATACTTGTTTTTTTTCTCAGCAGGTAAGAAATCAGACCAGCATCACTGAATTTTTTCTTTTGGGATTTCGAGTTAGTCATTCTTTAAGAATTTTATGTTTTTCTTGTTTCTTGCTGTTTTTTGGGGGACAATATGTGGAAATTCCCGATCTCACCCTGGGGTCCACCAAAGCCTCCACACTCCCCGGACTTCTTCATCTCAAACTCTCCACAGTGAAAACTTAGTGATCACGGACATTTTCCCCAAAATGCTACCACCTCTTGAAAAAGGGGGTTGACTTTTATTTTTTTTGCCTGTTACTCAGTTTACTTTTATTGTTCAGAAACTTTTGAATTCTTCTTCTCGCTCTGATGCCCTATGACAGATATGGGGCCATCTGCAACCCCCCCCGTTACAATCCTCATGACAAATAAATATTGGTAAATTTGGGCTCTATGTTTTGGTTTGGGGCTTTTTCGATTACATTGGTGACTTGGCAACATCAATGAAACTTTTGGGGCCAAATATCTTGCCCCATTTTTGTATGTTGTGCCATTGCTAGAAATTGCTTGTTCTGACACTTTCATTGTTCAGCTAGATATTTTTTTGATGAGCATTCCTGTAACAATTATTCCAGCCATTATAATTATTATCTCTTATGGTAAAATAATCTCGACCATTTTACGGATTCCCTCCAGTACTGGTAGACAGAAAGCCTTCTCCACCTGCAGCTCCCACCTCATTGGGTTCCATATTCTACTCTACACTTTTCAGTGTATATATGTTTCCAACAAAAGGACAAATGTTGACCATCAGTAAAATTGTATCATTAATGTATACCGTATTTACTCCTATGATAAACCCTATTATATACAGCTTAAGAAATAAAGACATTAGGAAAGCCGTACAGGGAACAATGAAGAAGTGGTTTTAAGAAGAAACCTTTCGGAGGTTTGGGATCTGCATGGGGCCAGTCGATAGGTAGGTTACGTAGAACGCCCAAAAAAAAAAGTTTATAACATTTTATATCGCACACCCCCTCTCTTTTAAAGTCTCCTGATATATCGAAAACTGCTGACAATACAAGACAAGTTTTACTCAACCCTCTACCGCCAACAACGAGAGTCCTAGGCCGCAAGTCAAGCTCGCCATTGTGGTTCTTCTGTCATTGTTCGGCTCCTGAGTGGTGCAAATACCTAAGATCTTCTAAGACCTTAGTGGCCGTGAAGATTCTGACCAGCCATCTGTCGATATTCATTCTGGCACCATTCGGAGCTATGTTAAGAAGACCCCCAAGTGGAAGTTCAGGAAGGGAAAAAACAACTGAGAGTTAGGATCAGGGAGGGTTGAAAAACAATTACCTGTAGTGAGTCTTTTACCCTCTGAATTCCAGCTACCAGGCTAATTATTAGCCCGCTGTGTTCCGGCTAGCCTCCGGTTGCTAAATGGATTGGGTTTATATGTACCATCTTGTCTAGTACCCTCTGCACAATTCAGACCGTGGCCAAGAGGCAGCTCCTAAAGGGACACAGGATCTTTATCTGTGGTGGGACTGCTTTATTCTAACGGGAGTTGAATTCTGTTATATCTATTACACTTGTTGATCCTAAAGTCATTATTATCAAAGAAAATATAGATTTCTGATTCCCCTTCCCAAACTTTTTGTTAAAAATGCCCAATATAGTAACACATCTGCAACAAGCACTAACAGAGTATTTTTCTTTAAACTCTTCTTCCCCAGGCATTTTCTAAGGAAAAATATAAAGAAAGGGAGAGAAATGAACAATGTCCTAAATACTTTACGTGCCTTAGATTCTAAATTAAAAAAAAAAAACTGACTCCGAGTAATAAAGAAAAATTGGCAGATGGAAGAAATCAATGGAAAATCCTTTCTCTAAACCAGTATGAGTTCCTGCTTTCAAAACTAAAATGGAATTTTTATTTACAGGAGTTTCCCCAGCTAAAACCCTGTAAAAAGGGGTTTAAAAAAAGGAAAAAAAAAAACTAAAATAGCTTATCTATCGAATTCAGATAATAATAGAGTTTGCGATCCTCAAGCAATTGCAAATGATTTTGTGGAATATTATAAGAGCCAATCCAAATATTCCTGCAATATTCAAGGAAGAAATGAGGGTAATTTTAGATACAATTAATTCCCGTTCACGGCGGCCGCGGGCACCGCGCCCCTGCGGCCGTTCCCCCGCCTGCGGGGTCCGTACGGGCCCCGCGACCCCTCCGTCCCTGCGCCGGCTCGCTTACCGGGCCCCCGCTCTTGCACGTGCCCCGCCGTTCCGGCTGCCGCGCGCGTGCGTAAGGACACTGGTTTAGTTTTAAAAGGGGCCCAGTGTCCCTTTAATTGGCCCTGGCCAAACGCGGTCCTATTTAAGGGTTACGCCCCCAGCACTTTTGCCAGATCGTTGGGTGTTGAGTGATTTTTGGAGTTTTTAGAGCCCGTATTGCTTACCCTGAACCATCCCGTCCCCCCAATTTTTTCCTGACCTTGCCTTTTTCCCGCATCCCCTGACCGTCTCCCTGTCTTGACCACAAACCCTCGCCGCCTCCCTGCCTTTTCTCCTGTCCCCAACTAGCCTCTGGATTCGATTTTGTACCACGCAGTCCCCCCGGGCCGCCCCGCAAGCAAGTCATCAGGGGTAACGCCCTGGTAGCCTCACCCCGAGCAAGTCCACCCCCGCTTTGGGGGGCTCTGGTGAAAACCAGGGGCTATTAGATTCCATTCCTGGGTGGCTTAATTTCTCGCTTCGGTGGTCCATCGAATCCACCGAACCCTTACGTACGATCTGGCCAGGGATTCCACCAGGTCCTCTGCCTGAATTCGGGACGTTACGAGGGCCGTCGCCCGCAACCCACAAATGGGACCAGCTGGGGGCCATGATGCAGAACATTGCGGCTGTCTACCCCCGCCTGCGGCGGTTCCCGCCTCGCCGGCACCAGTCGCCCCCCTGCACCATGCCGTACCTCTCCTCCCCGGGCCCTTTCTCTGCACTTGTGCTCCCCTTCGCTATGATGGAACCCCAAGAAGTGCAGGGTTTCATTAGCCAATGCTCCAACACATCGAGATGGGGGAATAGTTTCTACAGAGCGGGCAAAAGGGGCCCCTTCTTATTACCTCCTAACTGGAAAAACTCTGGCCGGGGCCCACTCCGCGTGGGCTGAGGAGTCCGCAAAGGCAAACCTGAAAGTTTTCCCTCCGGGGGTTACGAACTGTTTTGAGGAAATTGGTCGCCCCCTCTGCTGCCGAAAACTTGCTCCGTCCCGTCAGGGCGACCCCACTTTTGGACAGACTCTGTGCATTTTTCCGCACTTTACCCCGGAGTTAGACTGGAACAATGAGGCCGGGGTAGCAATTTTGGCGCATTAAAGACAGCCCCGCGGGTCGGCCCTGCCTTCCATGACGAGTTGTTGGGTTTGGGCCCACCCGGTCGAATCCTTTTTCCCGAAAGAAAACAAGGCCCGCTCCAACCGAGCCTCCTGACCACGCTGGCTACCTGTTTAGCTCCTGTCTTTCAACGCCCCCCATTTTCCCCCGGGCAACTTTTCATGGGCGAAACCCCATGCGGGGGGAAAAGGGCACATTGACCCAGGAAAAAACGCTCACGCGACGTCTGAGGCAATTGGGGTTTCTACTGCAGGGGTTCTGCCACTTTTTGGAGACAGCCCCGGTGCCCCCGGGATACTGCACCTGGGCCGCAGGGAGGAAACCCCTAGGTGTCATGGGCCTCTCCATTGACCATTCCAGTTCTTTGCGGAACTTCGCCGGACAGTACTTTCCGGGCCACCGATTTTCCTGGCTGGGGGTCCGCCGGTAACTTTACAGCCATGCATGGTGTCCCAGTACGGTTTCCAGGACCCCCCGCAAAACCCATATTCGTGTCCTCTGTCAGTGGCGATCCCTCAGGATGCCTTTTGGGGTTCTGCACTGCCCCCCTCACCTTGCAATTGGGCCCTACTCAGGAAACAGTAAAACTACCGTATGCCTCGTTCCTGTTCTAGATCCTTCTTGGCCCCCCCTGGCTAAAAGAGCACGCGCCGAACCCAAAAGGGAACACAGGAGGATTCCTTTGGGGGCCCGGCATCACTCACGTGCCTTCGGCGCTTTGCCCAGCCCATGGTCTCCCTCTCCCGTGTCTACAAACCCTTCCCCAGGTCTGTGCTCCTTCCGGGATTTTTTCCCGTTTGTTTTTCTGAAAGACAGGCTGGAACTCTGCCTTCGCAGGGGGCCCCCTTCGATTCCCCTATAACCTGCAACCCGGTACTACTCCCCCCCCGAGGCAAGTTACCCTTTTCAGTCCCGGAGAAAAAGGCGTGCCACTATATTAAAGAGAATCTCCGAAAGGGTTTTTTTCGAAGTGTCCTCGCCTGCGGGGCCGGATTCTTCTTTGTCGGAAAGAAAGATGGAACCCTCCGCCCGTATCGTTATCGGGGCCCTGAACAAAATAACCGTAAAGAATCTATACCCCCTGCCTTGATCTCGGGTTTTTTTGGACCGCCTACGTGGCCAAAGTTTTTTCAAAAAGGGCCTTCGCGGTGTTTACAATTGATCCGCCCGAAAAGGTGACGAGTGGAAAACACCCTTTAACACCCCAAGGGCCAAATTCGAATATCTTGTCATGCCATTTGGACTTGAACGCTCCCGGGTGTCTTCCAAAAATTTGTTAATGAATCTTTTGGGGGCTTTTATACGTCTGCGTTTTTAGTCTATCTTTAAAAGATATTTATCTTTGCCAGACCAGAGATGCACCGTCACCATGTCCGCCGGTTCTCAGACATCTCCGAACCACCAAATTTTAGCCAAAATTGTAGAAGTGGCCCCGTTCGGCCACCCCCCTGTCCTTTTAGGGGACATGTGTCGGACCAAGGCCCGATTGACCCCGCCAAGCTCTCAGCGGTCTGCAAAGGCCCCAGCCGGTGGGGCTTTTTTTGGGTCACGCGCTTTGTAGGCTTTGCCCAAATTATTACAGGCAATTTACTCCCCTTTCTCCCCTGGGGCCCCATGGTGGCCCACCCAAAAAGGGTGCCCATCCCCCAAAAAATGGGCCCCGAGGCCCAAGAGGCATTCAAACGCTTAAAGCGCGTTTTCCTCGCTCCTGTTTCTCCGTCCGGCCCCTAGCGCCCCTTTTTTTTTAGAGGTCGACGCCCCCTCAGTTGGTGCCCGGCGCCATTTTTTTCAGAAGCCCCCCTCGGGGAAAAATTGCGGACGTGTGGATTCTTCTCCCAAAACCTTCACTCCTGCCGACGCAATTAACTATCGGGGTCGGGAACTTCTTGCTAAAAAGTTGGCCCCAGAAGAATGGGCCCCTTGCTGGAGGGGGGTCACCATCCCATAGAGATCCACCTGATATAAGAATCTTTTATATCTACAATCTGCTCAGCGATTTAATCCACGTCAAGCCAGATGGTCGCTTTTTTCGTCCCTTTTTTTTTCCCCCAACACTTCCGACCCGGGTGAAAAAAAAAAGTCAGGGGGACCTCTCTCTAGATCCCCTGACACGGTGGGGTTGGAGCCCCCCAGCAAACACATTCCCCCGGAACGGCTTCTTTCGGGAGCTCCTGTAACCCCAACATTTTCCTCCGGGAAAACCTATGTCCCCTGCTTTGCGGCCTCAATATTAAATGAGGGCATTCTCTCAAACAGTGGTCCTCCGGATTTGCAAATCGTACAACTCATCCGGAAATTAAATTTTTTGGTGCCCACTCTCCCCGCAGGACGTTAGAGCTTTGTCTTAGCCCTTTCCTCCTGTGCTCGGAAAAAAAGTTCCCCCGCCTCAACCGGGGTCTACTTCAGATCCCCCCCCCTGCAAGAAACCTTGGTCCCTTATTTTCATGGGTTTTTGCACTGACTTACCGGCCCACCGGAAAAACGGTCTTTTGGGGGGTGGTTGATAGATTTTCTAAAATTGCCATTTTGTACCCCCTGCCGGGTTACCCTCCCGGCCCACAGCAGCCCAGCTTTTTCTTCCACCCACTTTCGCTTACACGGGCTCCCCGTGACTCATCCTTTATAGAGGAGTCCCCGTTTTTATCCAAAATTTGGCGGGGCCCCCTGTGGCCCGTTACGGGTTTCAGTGGACTTTTCGTTGCTTACCACCCTCGACCAAAGGGCAGGTGGAGAGGGGCAACCAAGTCTTAGGGACTTATCTGCGAATTTTGTGTTGCCCTCGGATAATGGCTGACTTCTCCCCCGGGTGGAATTTCATATAATTCTTAGATAGAGTCCCCTGGAGCTGTCCCTTTTTTTTTTGTGTTTGGTTTGATCCCCGCCCCCCCCACCTACCCTTTCGGTCAGTTCCTGCGTGGATGCCAAAGTACGAGCATCAAGTCACTCTGGCAAGGGCCTTCCCGGCCCTTCTTCGGGTTTCCCCCTCGTATAAGGTTTAGGCCTGGTACCCGGGGAACCCCCCCCTGTATTTAAAGAGGTATGGGTTTTGGCTATTGGGCCAAATACATCCGTTTAAGGTCCCACTACAAATTGGGCCCAAATATTTGGGGCCCTTTTGTGGTACTTTGTCAGCTTAACCCGGGCTCCCCAAGCCCGCTTGCCCCCCCTCTGGTGTCCCGAACGGTGTCCCCAAGCTCCCCAAGCCTGTTGTACTGAATCGCTTTCCCCGGGGTCTGTTTGCCCCTCCTGTGGCCAAATTGTAAATTTTTAGGTCAAGGAGTATTTGTTTATTTGTTTAAAACAAACATACTTTTATTCGACTTGAAGACCTGCGCCGTGATCACTGGAAAGGAATACTTCAGTCTATAGTCAAACCGAAGGGGGCTGGTACCACCGACCTCAGAATGGAAGTTTGATTCTACTCTACGCAATTCTGGTGTTTTTCCTTCTACGGAGGAACAAGCTGGAGATTCTCAGTACGCGATTTGAAGTGAGGCAGTGGTCTTCCCTCTACTTCTATTGGATATTCATGTTGGAGAGTTATGCTTCTGGTTCTAATTGCACAACTAAATCAGGTGAGCGCTATTAATTAGAGTTAGTTTAGATTTTACTTTGAAGGTTTTACACGAGGAGCGCCCTGCTCTGTCTCCTTTTTTCTTTTCTTTTATCTATTATGTCAGAACATGTCAGGATGATGATTGACAGGTTCCCCACCACACCCGTCTGCTGTTTCTGCTGGCCTTGTGCTTAGCTGCAGATGATCTGAACTGAGTGACGATGGACAAATTCCTTCACCACTCATCTCCCTTGATCCCTGATCAGTGTTTTGTATGGTCCTGATGTTAGAGGGCCGGTCCAATCACATCCTAGACCGGGACTCTGACATCCTTTAAGAAGACCACTTCTGTTCTGAAACAAGGCCTGTGATAGTCTCTTTGTAGCTTGAGCTGGCATTCACATTTGGGTTGCTTGATTTTTTGATCTATTACCTGTTTCTCGGACCTCGTTTTTTTTGCCTGCTGCTACTGTACCGCTTGACATCCCGAATCTCAATCTGGTTTTGACCCATTTCTGCCTGACATCCCTTGAGTTAATGTTGATTTATTGGTACCATTTTTCACGGGACAAGACTTTTTTTATTACCTTTAAATCCATTTTTTTTACAGCACTCACCATGCAGTGTTCGTGACATGTTACTTTTAGAGATGGGTGAATTGATTCTAACAAAGTGGACTTCGTTTAGAATTTCAAGAAAACTTCGGTTCTGCACCAAAATAGAAGTTTGGGGTGATTCGCGGGAACAAAGTGAGTTTTGTATTGCAAAATGGCCACAAGCACATGGCGTGACATGGGGGAGAGAACTCTGGGAGGAAGAAAGGAAGACAATAAATGACATGTGCAGACATCAAGCCAATCAGAGACCGGCGGCCTTCTGTGACATCACAGCACTGTTAGTACGGACGCCATGCTCATTCCTCACACTGCTCTCGTTGCGCCCTGACATAAGCGGCTGCTGCAGCAGCAGAGATTTCGAACAAGGGAAATAGCTTTTAACAGCGATTTGAGGGGGGGTTGTCACTGCTTTTATCAGAGACTGCTCCTCTTCCGTTGTCATTTTGATTCAGTTTGTGGGGTATTGTAATTCAAGTCCAGGGTGGGTCTAATTCTGCCCCATATACATTTTAATTCCATGTGGTCATTTCTGGAGTGCAATTTATATTTGATGGTTAATTAAGCGTGTTTGTGATTTTATATTCAGTAAATTATATGGTGTTTCTGAACGCCAAAGACGAGTACATTTTTCCTGTTCATTTGTGGAGCGCAATTTATATTCAAGGTGTAATTAAGCGTGTTTGTGCTTTTGTATTTAGTAAAATACACGGTGTTTCTAAACGCCAAAGATGAGTAAATTTTTCCTGTTGATTTCTGGAGCACATTTTATATCCAAGGGTTACCCAAGCTTGTTAGTGGGTTCATTCGGAGTCAAATACAGGGTGTGTATTTATCATATACAGATATCTTCAGTAAACAGAGTCTGTACATTTTTGAACAAATAGTATGTCAGACAGAGAGGTGGCAGGCTCTTCACATGCGAGTGGCAGTGGCACAAACATTCCTGGAGCAGGCACAGGTCACAGCACAATAAGGGGACATTGCAGCAGGGGTCACTCGGTGAGGCCACAACTGCCGGTGTCATCTAGCGGCTGCGTGTTGTTCAGCAACCCAAGGGTTCTTGATTGGTTGAGTAAGTCATCCACTTCCTTCCTGATGACATCTGACAACCACATCCAAGATTCGGTGAAAACGTCAGACACAACCCTTAGTTTGCATGGCCCGGGAACAGATCAGCGCCTCTCACCTGTCCTCAACCCGCCTCTGTCCCGTTCGGGTCCCTCAGCCAGAGAACTAGCATGTGGTCTGGGCTCAGCGCCACTATATAGCGAGGACGAACAATTTGAGGACAGTCAGCAGCTACTTGGCAACGAAGAAGTAGGGCAGAAATCCCCTGCTTCTTGCAGTATTGATGTGGAGAGTGGCATGGGAGGTTTTTTGGTGAGCGGTCAGCCTCTGCACACCAAGACTGTTGAGGAGGACAGCAGTGATGATCAAACACTCATGAAGTATAAACGTAGTGGCTTGAATCCATTTTCTGCATTACACCAGTTTGTTCAAATGCAGCGTATGGAACTTGAACTGAAGGAGACCATAACTATAGGGAATGTTTTAGGTGCTTATTTTGCATTCTGTGCCATTGTTGATGGAATTCAGTACAAAACTGGTATGGAACAGAACAAAAAAGAAGCAAAAGCAAATGCTGCAAAACTGGCTTTGGATGAACTTCTTCAGTATGAAGAATGTGAATCGTATGTCTAACTTACAGAAAGTAAAAACACAAGTCCTTCTGGAGGCCCTCCACTGTTATCGATGGAAAAAATTACATCCACACAGATTTCAAGTGGTTTAAGAAAGCAATTTGATAAACGTTCATTTGTTCATGAAAAAGATAGCACAGGTGATAAAGGAAAAGTTTGCTGAACTATTATCCAGGTGTCCAGATTTTGAAAGCTGTGGAAATTCTTTAGCTGCATTTGTAATGGAAAAGGCACACACAACCGCCTCCAAGACTATAAAATAAATAATAATATTAATAATAAGCTTTAGAGCCCATAGAGAAAGCATTTCCTTCAGCCTCGTCTGTCATATCCGTAGTCCTGGCAACTGACAAATAACGTGTCCGCATGAAAGGGCCTGAGCAAACGGCAGGCGTCACGCAAGAGCTGCCACTGGCCGACATTAAAATTACACAGAGGTGTACTCCTGTCCACTTGGATCATCAAAAATCGTTAATGGCCTTTCTCTTTTCATTAATTTCCCCCTGTTCATAAATTTCCCCCTGTTAATATATGTATTCCTGTTTTATCAAAATTTTCCCCCCCTTCATCAGTTTTGTCTGCCCGGTACCGACCTTTCTGCTATGTTACCTGACTTCGAATCTCCGCCGCCTGCCCTGATCTGTTGGCCTGACCTTTGACTACGAGTTTTGTATTACAATTCAGTACCTCGCTGCGCCTAGGCTGCCACCGCAAGCTAGTCGCGCCAGGGGTAGCAACCTGGTAGGACTCCCGCCGCAGAAAGTACATCCTGCCTTGCGGCGGGCTCTGGTAAAAACCGGGACCTACTTAGACCCCGCTCCCTGGTGTGGCCGCTACCGTTACAATGGCAGAAGTGAATGCCAAGTTTCCTGGTCAGTTCTTTGAATGGTACAGAGTTCACCACTTGAAAAGGAGGGACTGCAGTACACCAACTTGGACAGGAGCACGGTCAGCTTCTGCACTTAGGGATGGCTAGACGCATACTGCTGTCTCTTGGCAATCGTCTCGGTGAACGACTGCTGGCACCATGAATGCCAAGGAGCAGGAGTAAATCTGGACCGGTAGATGATGTAATAGACAGGGAGTTGTCTTCGGCAGAGGTGGTGAAGCCTTGACTGCCTGAAATGGGAGGCGTACTGGGTGCTGCTGCTGTTGGGACAGGATGGACCACCACATCTGAAACACGTATGGTGACACTGCATGATGTATGTGCAGGGCCGTGGTGCCAACGTTAGGGGCCCTGGTCACGCTTTACTTTCTGCCACAGATTCTACATTTTAAGTTATGTTCAACCCTCCTTTTGGTGTCTCGTCAAAAAACTGGCACACCGCGAGTAGGTGATTTTTACCACTAAAGCTCCGCACTGATGACTGTTACCGCCACTGACCCGGTGAGCCCCGTGCCGCTACTTTCTGGGAACCCGCAAAGTGGGTGGTCTACATCGTGGCCGCTTCGCTCCCAACCTAGCACTGCTGCCACCCTGATGACTCCCGGCCACACTACCAACTTACGGGCTGACTGACACGCAAGCTGCCGCTCTCTTCTCCCAATGATAATGATGAAGCCCTTGTACACTGTTTGTCTGCGTCAGCTTGGTCAAACCACCAGTATGGCTGATGACACCCAACTTTAATCTGCGGCCAGACATTAACTCTCTACTGTCCAAGTTCCCAGATTGTCTGTCGTCCAAATGCTCCTTCTCCTCCCCCATCTCCTAAAACTTAAAGTAGAGAGAACGGAATGCTTCCAGGGCCGGAACAATGGGTAGTCGGGGGTAGGCGACCGCGTATCCCAGGGAGAAAAGGGGGCACAAGGAGGCATGGAGTGGACTGAATTTTCCCTTTGGGGGGCACTTTATACCTTGTTTAAAAAAGGGCACCTTTCCTTGTCCAGCCTTGCTTGCTTCACCCGACTCCCAAGTGCGATCGGCTACCTCGATTTGTGTTTGTCTGTCACCGCTGTCCACCTCAACGGTATCGCTGTACAAAGCCTGAACACTCACAACATAACCCCCCATTGCAACTCTCCTCATCACTATTTGCCAGCTTCTGCAAGAAGAAGCGGATGTCTTCCCCACCTCTTTGGTGCCCACTGTCCTCAAATAGTTTGTCCTCACTGTATAGTGGCACAGCACATAGTAGTTTTCTGGGTGTGGGAAGCGAACGGGACAGAGGTGGGTTCAGGGGCGTAGCTACAGGGGATGCAGAGGTAGCAGTCGCTACCAGGCACTGCAGCCTGAGGAGGCCCCAAAAGCCTTTCTGCCACAGCATTATAAATGGCACATGGTAGCTGAGGGGTCCCATTTCACTATTTGCTCCAGGGCCCAGGAGCTGCAAGTTACGCCTCTGGGTGGGTTGATGACAAGTGAGGGGGCCCCCCCTTCCC
>JAODAL010024857.1:0-59732 GCA_025379985.1 Phyllomedusa bahiana | reverse complement strand
CAATGTCCGGGTCAACTAAATGGTGGTTCAAATACTACTTTCTTCCGGCAATTTTTAATCTGTGGGTCATGCAGGTTTGAGGGTCATGCTGCGGTCCAAGACAGGTATAGTCAATGTCCAGTTCAACTAAAATGGTGGTTTCAAAGACTCCTTTTTCCGACACTTTTTTAATCTGGGGGTCATGCAGGTTTGGGGCTCATGCTGTGGCCCAGGACAGATATAGTCAATGTCCAGTTCAACTAAAACGGTGGTTCAAAGACTCCTTTTCCCGTCACTTTTTAATCTGTGGGTCAGACACTGTTTTGGTGTTATGTTGCGGTCCAGGACAGGGATAGTCAATGTCCAGTTCAACTAAAATGGTGGTTCAAAGACTTCTTTTCCCGGCACTTTTTAATCTGTGGGTCAGACACTGTTTTGGGGTCTTGCTGCGGTACAGGACAGGCATGGTCAATGTTCAGTTCAACTAAAATGGGGGGTTCAAAGATCCCTTTTTCCATAACTTTTTAATCTGTGGGTCAGACATTTTTTAATGGTCATACTGCGGTCCATGACAGGTAATATTCAAATGTCCGGGTTCAACTAAAATGGTGGTTCAAATACTACTTTCTTCCGGCATTTTTTAATCTGTGGGTCATGCGGGTTTTGAGGGTTTTGCTGCGTCCAAACAGGCATAGCCCAATGTCCATTCAACAAAAATGGTGGTTCAAAGACTCCTTTTTCCGGCACTTTTTTAATACTGGGGACATCTGTTTCGTTTGCTTCACATTCTAATGTCACAGTGGAACCCAAAGTCACCTGAAATGGCAAAAATAGCTCTAGTAGCAGCAGTATTGGAAAACGTGTTTTTTTAATATAGTTTATTTCTTATTGCAAAATTTTCTGCTGTTGGCCCATAAGGGCACCTGTTCGGGTTTTTGGGTCATGCTGTGTTACCGGATATGGATAGTCAATGTCCATTTCACTAAAATACTGCTTCAAAGACTACTTTCTTCCAGCACTTTTTAATCTGTGGGTCATGCAGGTTTGAGGGTCATGCTGCGGTCCAGGACAGGGATAGTCAATGTCCAGTTCAACTAAAATGGTGGTTCAAAGACTCCTTTTCCCGGCACTTTTTAATCTGTGGGTCAGACACTGTTTTGGGGTCTTGCTGCGGTACAGGACAGGCATGGTCAATGTTCAGTTCAACTAAAATGGTGGTTCAAAGACTCCTTTTTCCATAACTTTTTAATCTGTGGGTCAGACAGTTTTAATGGTCATACTGCGGTCCATGACAGGTATAGTCAATGTCCAGTTCAACTAAAACGGTGGTTCAAATACTACTTTCTTCCGGCATTTTTTAATCTGTGGGTCATGCAGGTTTGAGGGTCATGCTGCGGTCCAAGACAGGCATAGTCAATGTCCATTCAACTAAAATGGGTGTTCAAAGACTCCTTTTTCCGACACTTTTTTAATCTGGGGGTCATGCAGGTTTGGGGCTCATGCTGTGGCCCAGGACAGATATAGTCAATGTCCAGTTTCAACTAAAATTGTGGTTCAAAGACTCCTTTTCCCGTCACTTTTTAATCTGTGGGTCAGACACTGTTTTGGTGTTATGTTGCGGTCCAGGACAGGGATAGTCAATGTCCAGTTCAACTAAAATGGTGGTTCAAAGACTTCTTTTCCCGGCACTTTTTAATCTGTGGGTCAGACACTGTTTTGGGGTCTTGCTGCGGTACAGGACAGGTATAGTCAATGTCCAGTTCAACTAAAATGGTGGTTCAAAGTCTCCTTTTTCTGGCACTTTTTAATCTGTGGGTCAGACGGGTTTTAATGGTCATACTGCGGTCCAGGACGGGTATAGTCAATGTCCAGTTCAACTAAAATGGTGGTTGAAAGACAATCTGGGGGTCATGCAGATTTGAGGGTCATGCTGCGGTTCAAGACAGGCATAGTCAATGTCCAGTTCAACTAAAATGGTGGTTCAAAGACTCCTTTTTCCGGCACTATTTTAATCTGGGTGTCATGCAGGTTTGGGGCTCATGCTGTGGCCCAGGACAGGTATAGTCACTGTCCAGTTCAACAAAATGGTGGTTCAAAGACTCCTTTTTCCAGCACTTTTTAATCTGTGGGGTCAGACAGGTTTAATGGTCATAACTGCTTTCCAGGACAGGTATAGTCAATGTCCAGTTCAACTAAAATGGTGGTTCAAAGACTCCTTTTTCCGGCACTTTTTTAATCTGGGGGTCAGGTAGGTTTGGGGCTCATGCTGTGGCCCAGGACAGGTATAGTCAATGTCCAGTGAAACTAAAATGGTGTTTGAAAGACTCCTTTTTCCGGCACTTTTTAATCTGTGGGTCATGTAGGTTTGAGGGTCATGCTGCGGTACAGAACAGGTATAGTCAATGTCCAGTTCAACTAAAATGGTGGTTCAAAGACTCCTTTTTCCAGCACTTATTAATCTGTGGGTCAGCCAGGTTTAATGGTCATACTGCTTTCCAGTACAGGTATAGTCAATGTCCAGTTCAACTAAAATGGTGGTTCAAATAATAATGCCTTCTGGCACTTTTTAATTTGTGGGTCATGCAGGTTTAAGGGTCATGCTGTGGTACAAGACAGGGATGTAAAAGGTCTGTCAGTTTTTTTCTGTGATTTTGTTGCCTAATTGTCTTCCCTAAGATGTAGCCGTATCCAGTTTACTGTTGTGGTGTTAATTCCAGCTTCTCCTCACCTGTTTGGGTGTAAAAATGAAGGTGTTATTCCTCTCCCATAGACTTTAATGGTCATCGGCGATAATCAAAGACTCCTTTTTCCGGCACTTTTTAATCTGTGGGGTCAGACGGGTTTTTAATGGTCATACTGTGGTACAGAACAGGTATAGTCAATGTCCAGTGAAACTAAAATGGTGTTTGAAAGACTCCTTTTTCCGGCACTTTTTAATCTGTGGGTCATGTAGGTTTGAGGGTCATGCTGTGGTACAGGACAGGTAAATTTCAATGTCCATTTCAATTAAAATGGTGGTTCAAAGACTCCTTTTTCCGGCATTTTTTAAAATCTGGGGGTCAGACGGGTTTTAAAGGGGTCATGCTGCGTTCCAGGACAGCGATAGTAAATGTCCAGTTCAAGTAACATGATGGTTCAAATCATACTGCCTTCTGGCACTTTTTAATTTGTGGGTCATGCAGGTTTAAGGGTCATGCTGTGGTACAGGACAGGGATAGCGAATAGTCTGTCAGTTTTTTTTCTGTGACTTTTGTTGCCTAATTGTGTTGCCTAAGATGTAGCACGTATCCAGTTTACTGTTGTGGATGTTAATTCCAGCTTCTCCTCACCTGTTTGGGTGTAAGAATGAAGGTGTTATTCCTCTCCCCTAGACTTTAATGGTCATCGGCGATAATCTGTTATCGTCTATTGGATATCATCATGATAATTGCCGATATCGACTATCGACTTGATAACGATAGTTGACACAATCGCTCATCACTAGTCATAACATCTCAGAAGCAAATTCCGAATTCCCTCCTACTCTTTTCCTTATCAACAGGAGAACTTTTTTTTAGGAAGATGAATAGAGTCTGATATACAAGATCTGCAAGTGAAGTGTCTAATCCCACATTCCTACTGTACCTTCATCCCTCTTCCCTTAGCAACAAGAAAACTTTTTGGGAAGATGATTGGAGATTGAGATACAACCCCTGGAAGCAGAGTGTTCCTATAACATCTCAGAAAGAAATCCTGAATTCCAACTATCCCCTCATCCTCCTCCCTTACCAACAAGAGAACTTTTTTAGGAAGATGATTAGAATCTGAAATACAAGATCTGGAAGTGGAGTGTCCTCATAAAATCTAAGTATTAAATCCCAAATTCCTGCTGTCCCCTTAACCTCCTTCCCTTACCAACCAGAGAATTTTTTGGGGAAGATGACCGGTGTTTGAGATACAACATCTGCAAGTAAAGTGTTATCATGACTTCTAAAAAGGAAATCCTGAATTCCCACTATACCCTCATCCTCCTTCCCTTACCAACAAGAGAAATTTTATAGGAAGTTGATGAGGGTCTGAGATACAAGATCTGGAAGTAGAGTGTCCTCATAACATCTAAGAAACAAATACTGAATTCCCACTAGTCCTTAGTCCCTCTTTCCTAGGAGATCTTTTCAGGAAGATGATTGAGTCTGAGATAGAAGATCTGAAAGCAGTGTCCTTATAACATCCAAGAAAGAAATTCCAAATTCTTGCTGTTCTCTCATCCTCTTACCTAATGAATAAGAGAACTTTTTGGGGAAGATGATTGTAATTTGAGATACAAGATCTGGAAGCAGAGTGTCCTCATAACGTCTAAAAATTAAATCCTGAATTCCCGCTGTCCCCTCATCCTCCTTCCCTTGCCGACAAAATAATTTTTGGGGTAGATGACTTGAGTTTGGATGCAAGATCTGGAAGCATGACATCTAAGAAAGAAATCTTGAATCTCATTGTCCCCTCCATCCCCCTTCCCTTAAAACAATAGAACTTTGATTGGGGACAAAACAGGAACATCTGTCAGCACAAAATGTGTTGAGCTCAAGAGCTTCTATAAGAAATATCTCATCTTCCAGCCCATCCATCTCCCCTAACCAACAAGAGTTCTCACTGGGGAGATTTTCTTACAAAACTCCATCATCACCTATCATCCCAAAAAAGATGTCATCAAGATATAACTTTAGCGCCTGATTTATTACTTTTCGACTTCATCATCTCTGCTGGAAATGAAAGGACACAGTCTAGGAATTACTGAGGGTGTAAAAAGACGAAAACCATCTAACATGGTGAATGCAAATTATGGGGTGACTAGTGATGGGCGCACTTCGGGTTTACTTTCACCTTGACCTTTACCAACCTTTAAAAACCATTGGTCTTTGATTGGCCCTACCTAAAAAACACAGAAAAAAATGTGACATTATTTACTCAAAAATACTGCATACACCATACTTACAGTTCAATGACTGGACTAGACTGAACCCAGTAGCAGGCAACACTGTCCCCTTTCACTTGGGAAAGATATACAGGTGCAGCTAATTGCTGAACAGTAGTTCACACACCCCTCCACTAGGGGGACATTTAGATGATAAAAAAAACTGCACATTAAATTAATACCTATTCACACCAGCTTGTATTGGCTTATCTATGTGCAATTGTAATACCAGCAACCACCCCCCTAAATGCAGGAGGGCATGTGAGGGGTTGTTTTAATTGGTATTTTTGCATTTGTGCAATCTCTCCATGTAATATATTGTGGCTTTTTTTGCATGCTTGTGTGAATAGGTATTAAGTTAAAATGCAGTTTTTTATCATCTAATTGTTCCCTTAGTGGTGGGGTGTATGAGCTACTGCTCAGCAATTAGCTGCAGCTGTTTATTTTTCCCAAGTAGCATAGGGGCCAGTGTTGCCCCCTACTGGCTTCAGTCTAGTCCAGCCATTGAGCTGTAAGTATGGCCTATGTAGTGTTATTGGCCATACCTACCACCAATGTGGGTATGACTAACAGATTATTGACCCCATCAACTTATTTTGGTGTCACCTGCTTCCAAAAAAAAAATCCATTACTTTTGGGGGCCCACTTTTAGTTTTTTTTTTGGGGCCCATTTCCCAAACCCCTTTCCCCGAATAAACTTTTGGGAAAATTTCAAACCAATAATTTTTTTATGGGGGAAAAGCAAAATTTTACAATTTGGGTTTCCCCTTTTTGGGAACTCCCCTTTTGGTTTGGGGTTGTGTTTGAATACATTTTAAATTTTTTTTGTCTTTAGTTAAGTTCTGTTCCCGTTTTGGTTTTTTTATGGAAAAAATTTTTGGTTTTAACGGATTTGGGAAAGTGGGACCCCGGGGGGGAAACCACCGCAAGCGAGGGAAGAAAGGGCCACCCCGGGGGAACGGAATCAAAGGGTTGCCCCGGGTTTTTCCCCCAAGGGGCCCCCCCGAAAAAGCGGGGAGGATTGCTGCGGCGTGAGGCTCCCGGGTTTTTTGTTACCCCGACGGGGCCCCGTTTGCGGGGGCCCAGCCGATGAAAAGCGAGGTACAAAAGTAATCCAAAAAATCGTAGTGGTGAAAAGGCAGTAGGTCAGGGCCAGGCCCCAAGGGTTTCGGGGTTCGTGGAAAGGCGGAAAGGGGCCCGGGGGCCAGGGGGCAGGGGTTTCAAGTGGGAAAAAAACGAAGGGAAGGGGTCTGGTACACGGAAGGCAACTATACTTTAAAGGCCCCCTTTTTTATTCAAGGGCCCCGGGGGCAAAAAAAGATCCAGCGGGGAAGCGCGTGGGTCCAAAAAAAAAAATTAAAACCGCGCCCGGAAATTTGCCAATTCCCGGGCGCACTGCCCCTTTAAATCTACTAAAAGGGAGCGCGCGCGGCTAGGGGGGCGCATGCGAAATTCCGGCCAGAAAGGGGACGCGGCCCGAACGGGGGGCGCGGTCAGGTGGGGGAGGGACGGATGCAAACCCCACGGGCAAAGTAGGACCCCCCGGCGGCACCCGCCCCCGGGCCGGGGAAACCTGCCCCCGGGGGAAAAGGGTGCGCCCGGGGACCAGCCCGGGGGCCCGGGCCCGGGAGCGGCCCCCAAAAAAGCCCCCCCTTTACCCCCCCCCATTAGCCCCTCCCTCCTTTTGGGAAATGCAGAAACCGGGAGGGGGTTTCCGATTCGGGTGTTCCCCTTCGGGCTCCCATCCTTCCTGGGGTTCCGAACCCCTTCCAATCTACGAGGAAGAAGGTTCCCCCCGCCCCGTTTTTATCCCCAAAAAATGTTCCTTTACCCCAAAGTTTCCCAAAGGCAAATTTGGCTACGGGGAAAAAGTGTTACATTCCTGGGGAAAAAAAGGGTTTCGGGGGAACCAGGGGCTTAAGGGGAGGGAGGGACAGGAAAAGTTTTTTGGGGAATCCGGGAAATGGAGGAAAGGGAGGTTTGGGTAGGGTCCCCCCGGGGTTAAAACTGCCAAAAAACCCCTTAAAGGGTCCCAGGAAGCGGGGGCCCCCAATTTTAAGACTCGGAACCTTCGGGACGCACGCCCCCCTCGAAGGGGGCCCAAACTTTGTAAACCGGGGGGAAATTTTTGGGGGCGGGCCCTTTCCCCCTCTTGTAAAGGGCCTGAGTCTTTAATACGGCCCAGGGCCCGAATTTAGGGAAGTCGCGTCTCCTGCCCGGGATGGCCTTGATATCCCAAACCCTTGGGTTTCCTTTAAACAGGGGGGACATCCAATTTCATTAGGCGGGGGAAAAGGGGGGGGGGTGCTGGGGGCCCCTTTGTTTAAAAAGGGAATGGAGAACCCCCGGTAACCTCCGGACGCGTTTGGTTAAAGTTTTGGCCCCAAGGGGACAGCTGGGGCCCCCAAATTTTGTCCTGACGTCCAGTTAAAAAGTGCCCGGGGGGATTCCCCCCCAGAATCTGGTTCACCCCGCTCCCCCTGCCCTTTTGGATTTGGGTGATTTGTTTACGAAAAGTCCAGCTTGACTTGCGGGAGGGGAAACCCCTTTGTGCCCCCCCAAAAATCGGGAAACAAATTGAAAAACCGGGGTCGCGAGACAAGGTTTTTAAGGAAACCCGAATGGGAAAAAAATGTGGAAGAAATAAATTAGCAAATTGGGTGGAGCAAACGGCGGGCCAAAGGGGGGAGGCCCCGAAGTGGGACATCTTCGTAAACCCCCGGTCTGAAACCCAAACCCAGATGCCAAATTCCCAAAGGGGGCCCGGAAGGCCCAGTAAATTAAATCCTTTTGGCTATTGCTTTTCCAAGGGATCTCGGGCACGGGGAGGGGAAATGCAAGAAAACCGCCAGGCCTGTGACGTGGGACCTTTTTTCCAAGCACATTGAAAACAGGCGAGGGAAGTCCTTGCCCTTCCGTGCCCAGAGTCGGCCACCATTTAGTGCTGAAATGATAAAAAAGCGTAGGACATTCCGTGTCCGGAATGCCCAGCCAAGAGGGAGCTTTTGCCCCCATCCAAAACCTTTTTTCCCTGCGTGCCCGGGGCAAAAGTCTTGCCGGGGTAGGGACGTTTTGGAGATCTGGGGGGAGCCGGTGTGAAAAAAAAACCGTTGGGGAGAAATGGGGTTTTTGGGCCCAGGGGTTTTCTTAAACCGCCAAAGCCCAGGCAGGGGAAGAGGGCGCCCACCCCTTAAAGTTTTTCTTGCGGGGTGGGAAAAAGTTTCGAAAGTCAAAAACGTGGGGAAAACAAAGGGACCATCGGGCTTGGCGAGGTTTTAAGCGTGGGCTGTCTGAAGGTAAAAAAATTTTTTTCAAAAGGTCCGTAAAGTTTGGTCGATGGGAGGGCGAGCCCCCCCCAAGCAGATGTGCCACTCCTCCCGGGGTTTAATTTTAAGGGCCAAAAATTCCCCGGTTTCCCCCCATGGCTATTTTCCCTCCCCCGGCGAAAAAGGGCCCTTAGAGAAAAACCCACATGGGGAGAATCTTCCCCTTTGGGCCCTTTTTGTGTAAAGGACCGCCCTTTTTCCCCCCCCCACAAGAAGAAGCTTTCCCACCCCCCAAGGGGGAAAACCCGGCTTTGGGACAGGCCAGCCCAAAGGGGACAGGGAAGGAACATTTTACCCCCAAAAAACCCCTTTTTAGGGCCCGGGGGGCCCCCCGGGCCAGCTTTCTGGGGGTTCCGTTCCCCCCAAGTGAGGGGCCCCCATAGGAGCCCCCAAAGGGAGAAAGGGGGGGAATTTAAATTTTTTGGGGTTTAAAAAAATTTTTTGCGAACCCCCCGGAAAAGGGGCTGGTTCCCCCAAAGGGAGACAGGGGGGGGAGGCCATTTGTAGCACCCAGAGTTTTTTTAAAAATGGGTCCTTTTTTGGCCCTTGGGTGAGCGATAAAACCCGGGAAGGGTAGGCGGGTCTGAGGGAAAAAAACCCTTTTTCCCCCTTTTGGGTTTTACGGTTGTGCTGCGCAGACTCGGGAAAACCCTTTGGCCGCACTTGGGTTTCGGTGGTTGGAAGTTTCAGGGGGGGAAAAATTTTGGATGTCATCCAAGAAAAAAACCAACTATAACGCAGGTTTTACAAAGAAAATTCCCAAAGGGGACATCGTTAAAAAAATTTTTTTGGGGAAAACCGCTGGAGCGTTGCAGACCCCAAAAGGGAAATCACGAGTATTCGAAATTTGTCCATTCGGGTTTTAAAAACCCGCCCTTCCCCCGTCCCCCTCCCCCAAATTCTGATGGGTTATAGCACCTCGAAAAACCCAAATTTTTGGGAAAACATTTTTTAACCCCCCTTTCCCAGGGGGTCAAAAGTTCTGCCGATCAGCGGGAGGGGGGTAGGGGTTTTTTTGGGTTTGATTTTATTGAGCCCCCGGTAGTCTATACAGGGACGGGGAGGGAACCACCCTTTTCTTTTTGTCCCCGAAGAAAAACCCCGGTTTCCGGCGGGGGGAGGGGGGGGGACTTAGGAAAAACCCTTTCTGAAAAGTTCTCCTGTATGTGGGCCCGACATGGCTGAGTTTTCCGGTAGGGACCAGCGGGAAAGCCCCTTTCCCCCGGGGCGGACGGGTTTTCCTGGGGAGGCCCTTTGGGGGCAGTCGTAAGGCCGATGTGGTGGCACGTATGGGTTTCCCTTCCGGAAAAATTACGCCCCCCAAAGTCCGGGTTTTTTACTCAGCCGGTAGGCCCTGGAAGGAGGTCGGCAAGCGGGTGGGGGAAAAAGGGGAAAGGCACCGGGCGGGCACCCCCCAAAGCAGGGTTTTTCGGGCCCATTTTTGGTCCCCAACCCAGGACCTCCCCTTTGTCTTCCAAAAAAATTTAAGGGGCTGACTTTGCCCCGGGGAAATCCCCAAGAGGATCGCCGGGGAGGAAAGAACGGGAAACCCGAAAGTGGGAACAGGGGTTTATTACTTATTTTGGGGATTCCCCCCACGCCGGAAAAAAAGGTTCCCCCACCTTGGCCCTTGGGTTAAAAAATGGTTTTGGGGTCCCAGTGGAAGGGAGCTCCCCAAAACCGGAAAGAATTTTTTTTAAAGGAAAGGTTTCTTTTTAAAAGGGGGCCCTATTTTTGGGAAGGGAGGGTTTTCCCCCAAAGGGCATTGGGGTTTTTGGTTCCGTTTTGACCCCGAAAGGTCCAGGAAGGCGGGACCCCTACGGAACCGAAGGAAACCCAAAAGGTTTTTTGGGAAAAAAGAAAAAACAAAGGCCCCCTTTCATTTGGAAAATCATTAAACGTGGGGGGAAAGGAAAATTGAAAACCTGGAAAACCCCGCCTTCCTAGGGCACCTAGGTGAGAGGTTTCCCCCGGCCCGCGAGGACGAAGGGGGCAGCCTTTTTGGGGAATTTTGGTCCGGGCTGGCGGTAGAGAAAGCTTCTCTGCCGAGGGGTTAAAGCCTTGCTCCGTTAAGGGGGCCCCTTTCCACTTGTTTGGTTTTTCCCCCTCTGGGGTTTGGGGGGGGGAGGGGGAAATTTGGGGAGAATGCTGGAAAAAGGAGCCAGGTAAAAACGAGGACGAGGGCGAGTAGCCTCTTTTTTTGGGCGAAGCTCTTCCTCCCCTCTCAGTAAAATTTATATCGATGCGAGGGGCCCCAAGGAAATTAATTCGGTTAAGGGGGGGAAGGGGGTCTCTTGCTGCCAAAGCGTCCTTTAAACCCGGCGGGGAAAGCCCCTTTTTAAAGGGGCGGGGCCTTTGTTCCTTGGGGCCCTCCGAAGCCGGGGTTTTCGGAATTGAACCGCTTTTAGCCTCCCACAGAGGACTCCCCCCTGACGAAGGCTCAAGAGGTCGGTCTCAGCAGGGGGAAGCACCCCCGGCTCCTCGAAAAGGGTGGGGAAATTTCCCTTGGGGGAAAGGGCGGGAGGCCCGAAAGCCCCACAGGGTCTTTTCCTGCCCCAGGGGGGGGTTTTTGCCCAAAGCCGGGGCCCTTCCCCCGGAAAAAGTGGGCTCACATTAAAGGCCCCCTTTAGACCTCCCCGGGGGAAATGGCCCGGGGCCACCCAAGCTCCACGTGCTAGAGCACGGAAATGAAACCCCGGCAGACCCTTGGGTTTCCCCGGCAAAGCGGAGGGTAGAGGGACCCCGAACTTGGGCCCACGGGGGCCAAAAGGAACTGCGGAATTTAGACGGAGCCACGACGGAGGGGGAAAAGACTGCTGGGGGGAAAGAAAAAGGAGCTGACGCATCATGGCGGACAGTTTGGCCCAACGCGGGCCCCCTTTTTTTGCGATTTTTTTGCAAATTGCTGGGAAAAACAATGGGTCTAAAACCCCCGATGTTTGGGCAGGGGCCCCCTTGGCGGGTTTCCAATGGCTGGATCTTCTGTAACGGACTTGGTAGTGGACCCGGGGGACCATTTCCAAGCCGGGGGGATTTTAAGCCAGCCGGGGAAAGGGGGAAAACTAAGTCCCCCCCGGTTTTACCAGGGGCCCGGGCCCCGAAAAAAAGGCGGGAGGGGAACTTCTGGGCGTGGGTTTACCGGGTCTTTTCCCCCCGACGGGGCCCTTCCCTTGGGGGGCCAGCCGGGGTTTGCAGGAGGACAAAAAAGAAAATCCCAAGAAGGGTAGTGGTGAGCAGGCATTATGGTCGGGCGGGGCGGAAAAATGGTTCGTGGTCGGGGACGGGGCGGAAAGGGTCAGGGCGGGGCGGCAGAGGTTCGGGGTCGAGAAACGTAGAAAGGTCTGGTACACGGCAAGGAAAATTTTTCTATCAGAACCTTTTCTCAAAGGCACGGGCCCAAACAAAGATCCACCCGGGGAAGTGACGGGGGGTTTCCAAAAAACTTAAATAGAGAAAAGCCCCCGGGAAATTTTTAGCCAATTACCGGCGCCCCTGCCCCTTTTAAAATCTACATGAACGAACGCCCCCCTCGTTTGGGGGGGGCCCCAAATGCGCATTCCGGCCACGGGGGAACGTGGACCGAACGGGGAGGGGCCCCCGGGTTTAGGAAGGGGACGGATGCGCCCGGGGGGGCGACAGTAGGACCCGCGGCGGAAACCCTCCCCCCCCGGGGACCTGCCTCGGGGAAAAACGGGGGCAAACCGGGGGCCCGGGGCCCGGGCCGGGGCCCAAAAACCCCGTTCATTTTAAAAAGGAATAGATTCTGTTGGGGATGCATTGTTCTGAGTTTTTGTGTTATGGAAACAAGTTGAAAATTTGTTTTTTTTTTGGATATTTGGGTTGGCAATTTGGTGGTTTTGGAAACATTGTTGCGGTTATTTTTAAAGGGAAACCCGATATTTGCAGGTATATTCGGGTTTTGGGTACATTGTTCCCGGGGTTTGGATGTTTTTATGGTAAAATTAATGGGGGTTTGGTTCTTTTATGGATACTTTGGGTTGGGCCAAGGGGTGGGTTTTCTGTTGGGGATAAGTTGTTGCAAAATGGACAAGCTATGAGAAATGTGTCAGCGTTTTCTCCTCCATGTATTTTTTTGCCATGTTTCTAATGGGTTAATAAGAAAGGCTGACTTTTATCTTTTTGGAATTTTGGAGCGGACAATGGATTATTGGAAGTAAGAGAACTACAGAGAACCCAAAGTTTCACCAGTGATCACCAGCCAACTGTGCTGAAGAAGACACAATACAACCAAGAGCGGGAAGAGGCAGAAGAGAATTGTGAGGTAGAAGAGCAGAAAAAAGGTGAGACTATGGAGGAGGAAGAATCCATCAATGAGAAGGAAGAAGAAGAGACTGTGGACAAAGACACTGGGGAGGATGAGGAGCAAAAAAAAAGGTTGAAGAAATTAGGGAAGAAGTCAGCACCATAAGAAGAGTTCAAGATCAGGCAGAATTTATGTATTTTTTTTTATACTTTGTATTTTCCGTATTTTTAGTTGGCTCCAAAACGTCCTTTTTCCGGGTTTTCCCCCCTTTCCCTTTGCGGGTTGCACAGGGGGGAAAAGTCTATGTTTTTTGTTTTGTTTTTGTTGCTTTTTGGGTTTTTTTACAGGATTGTTCGTGTGCAGGGTTGTGGTCTGACAAAAAAATAGTTTTATGTTCACAGGTAAAAGAAAGAAGATTTGAAAGGCCAAACCAAGTAAATACTGTTTGGGAAAACCACTGTCCTAATTATTCACCAATAATCTGCCCCTCCTGAACCTGAACAATAAGGCTGGGTTAACTGGGGTTTGGCTGCATCTCTCAAAGGGTATTTTAAAAAACCCTTTTTGCTTTTTTAAAATTTAAAGAATGAAAGTTTTGAATATTTAATTTTGGGGAACAAGGTAAAATGTGGGGTCATTTAAATACTGCATGTGTTTTATTGTGCATGTGATTTTCCTACATTCAAAAAATGCAACATGTAAACCCAGTTTATAGATGTAGACACAAACCAATCACTGCAATGATAAAGGGACAAAACCCCCTGGTATGATTTCTAAAGGACAAGAAATTACCTGCTCAGGAATAGGATTAAATCACACTGATACATTTTAATAAAATTGTATGGACAGGGCTGCGCCAGTTTTCTGCTGTACTCTGAGCCAAAAAACTATCCTAGCCATGTTCTGTGGATATATAAACAGTTGTACGCCAGAACATGGCGCTTTCTGCACCAGATACGACACTTTTGAATGCGCCAAGAATGTGCCAAAGTTTGACACAAATCCGTGCCATGGCTGCAACAAATTTTGACACTCTCTGCCCCAATGTTTCTTGCATAACACTTTTTCATACATATTGTCCTATCGTACACTATTAAAAGCAGATGTAGAAGTGGCCAGTCAGCGCCATGTTGAACTATTTCACCCTGATTCCTTAATTGCACACAAGTTAATAATATACAGAATAAACATATCTTAGAAATTATGAATCAAAATGATATAATCTGTAATCTCACTCCCAGTCCGTGGAAATATGAAGAGAAATATAAACCTGTCCGCAAGGATTATCTACCCTGTTTCCCCGAAAATAAAACGGTGTCTTATATTAATTTTTGCTCCTAAAGACGCGCTAACACTTCTTTTTAGGGGATGTTTTTTTTTCTTTGAACAATAATTCACATTTATTGTTGAACAAAACATCAACATGTATTAATATACTGTAGTGTTTTCATCAAAAACATACGCATACGCTGCAAAACTCTTAATTTAATAAAAAAAAAAAAACACTATGTCTTATTTTTGGAGGTGTCTTATTTTCGGGGAAACAGGGTATACAGCTTCATGTTATAAGCAGAACTATAGCATGCATATATGAAATGCACAACAGAGTGTCCTGTCCCTTTAAATTTACTGTCACATCTGTCACTGGTCAGCAGCCAATGAGATTGCTGGATGTGAATTTGAAAATAAACAATCATTCTGACAGTCAACAGAGACGGTGAGTAAAGTGATATAATCTGTAATCTCAGAGAAATATAAGGCCGTCCGCACAGATTATCTCCATGACTATTCGTTAGAAACTGAATTATGACTCACATATATGAAATAACAGTGAAATAAAAGCGTCCTGTCCCTTTAAATTTACTGTGACATCTGTCACTGGTCAGCAGCCAATGGGATCGCTGGATTTGAATTTAAAAACCAACTATCATTACAACTGTCAACAGTCTGTTACTGGACAGCGACTAGAGAAGACGGATACGGGTGAGTTGTCACATCCATCATCTGACGCCGATTTATTACATCTCCCATGATGCTCCATTCACAGGATCTGGACTCTGCTGAGGATTTTATCATTTTACCCAATGTCTCTCCATTGTCAGCTATGATGACGCTGAGCAGCTCGTATACACTGACTGCCTATGGCTGCGGCTCTATGTCTCTGATAAAGAGCTTCAAATCCTCTCCACAGATGTAGAGTAAGATGATAAAATCCTGTCTGCCGGCAGCAGCCACTAGGGGGAGCTCCTGAAAATCCGATGGTTTCAGTGGCTCTATGCCTGGTGTGTATCACTCTATATGTGTGCAGGGTATTTGGAGCTCTGTGTCAGAGAAGCACAGCTCCAAACACTGTACAGATATATTAAGCCCTTAAGGGCTCAGTTATTTTCGGATGTTTTGTCCTCCTGCCTTCCTAGAGCCATAACTTTGTATTTTCCACCTACATTGTTGTTGTAGAACAAGATGTACTTTATAATGGTGCCATTGGCCGTACCATATAATTTACTGGGAAAAGCCCCAAATTATTTGTGGGAGGAAACGTGAAAAAAGAATTGTGCAGTTTCTGTGGAAGCTTTGGGCGACATGTATGAAAACTGTCCAGGTCTAAGACTTTCCTTGTTGCCCATAGCAACCAATCAGAGCTCCCCTCTCATTCCATACAGTGCTCTGGAAAAATGAGAGGGGAGCTCCGATTGGTTGCTATCGGCAACAGAGAAAGTCTTAGACAGTTTTCATACATACCTTTGTTTCTATGCAGTGCGCTGTTTGGTGTAAATGACATAATGGGCGACATGCATGAACCGGGCGCCGATTCACCAGTTCTACCTCTGTTCCTAGTAGTGGGTGACAGTCTGTATGAAGGGGTCTCACAATCTATGGCCAACATTTGTCTCAGCCACTGTGAAACTGGTTTGGATCTGTGTGACAATTGTGCGCTAAACTTTGATTAATTTCTGACGCATTGTGAGATTCTGACGCGACACACCCACGCGACTCTACAAAAGTGTCTGATGCAGATTGCACCAAGGTTTAGCATCCAACGGTTCATTTATCTATAGAACAGGGGTACGGTAGTCTGTTTGCTGTAAAGCACGGCCAAAAAATGGCCCCTTCACACATCTCCCCCAATAGCTGTATTCTGCCGGTCAGTGCGATCATTCACATGATGCCCAATTTATGTCCTTTTCATTATATTTTACTACTTAAGAAATCTTTGAAACCAGAATTGCTTTCCATCACCATTTTCTGAGACCAATGACTTTATTCTTTTTCTTTCAGTAGAGCTGTGTGATGCTTTGGGCGACATCTATGAACTCGCCTGCGCCATATTTTGGGTGTATATTGCGCCATAAACTGCTGGCACCCTGTTCTATAGATGCCACAACACGTTTTAATGCATCTCGAATGCACCAAAGTTTGATGCAACACTGCCATACAGAGTTTGGCACATAACGCTTCATACGGACGTATTATATCCTCCTCTATGTCTATTTAGAACTGGTGTGTCGGCACCAAGTTACAGAAATGGCGCCTGCGAGTTCATAGATGTCACCCTTTGTTGTTTTGTGGGGCGAGGCCGAGTTTTTATTGGCACCAATTTGGAGCAGGCGACTTTTTCATCCTTTTTAATCCCTTTTTTTGGGGGTGTGAGGGAGGTGGAATGACCCCAAAAAATACAATTCTGGTGTTGGGTATTATTTTTTTTATAGTGCTCACCATGTGGGAAGAATATTGTTATGTTTGAATAGATCTGCAGTGACACCAATTATGTGCAGCTTTATATTATATTTTTTTATTTGTAAAATGGCAAAAGACTTGTGATTTGAACTTTTATTATTTATTATTTTGCAATATTATTATTTTTTTTTTTTTTACTTTAACATTAAGTAATCACTCGATTGCCGGCCTTTATCGTACTAACGTATGGCAGGATAAAGGCTTCTTATTCATGTCTTCTTACATGCTGCCATAGGCAGGTTGTAATAGGAGCATGTTCATGGCAGGCATAAGACCTCCAATTGCAGGGGCGTAACTAGAATTCAAGACCCCACAGCGAAATGAGATGGGGTCCCTCCAACTACTAGCAATAAACTTAAAGAGTAGCAATAGTGAGCGGTATAAATAATCCCGCCATATATCAGGGAACATGAATAGTGCTGCTGGAGAGCAGAAAACCACCAACTAACTGATCCCTACAAAAAGGTACAATATTCTTATTTCTGATTGGGCCGCCTCAACCTCTGGGCTCCACAGCAGTCACTATGGCTGTTATGGCTATAGTTACACCAATGTCCAGCTGCCATGGCAACCAAACAGCACCCCGCAATCTGGGTGTGGGTGCCGCAATGGATATCAGCCCTGTAGTATAAGAAGTTAGACGCCATGGCCATATTTACTGGGGGTCTAAATGGTCGAGTGGTCGGGATTAGGGTGGCGGGTGCTGGCTGTAACAGTCAGCAGCCGCCACGTATGGAGCCGGGTTAGCGTGTTAGCCCTACTCCATACACCTGTAGAGCCTCCATGACTAGTATATCCATCATGAAGCAGCAAGGAATCAGGAAATGTATCGTGTATCTGATCTATGACGAAACCTCTTTTTTGGGTCAGCAGTTTGTGCTACGGATTGTGCGGCTCAGGACGGGTACAGGATGGCTGCGAGCAGCCGGGCTCTGGAGGTCAGTGGCTTCATTGTCTTGCTTTTTCCCTTCCCTGTGATGGTCACGTTTGTATGTGATACAACATTTCTTCATTTATATATCACCAGCGTATTCTGCAGCGCTGTACAGAGATGTTCATCACTCACCTTAGTCTTTGTCCCCATTGGCCTTCACAATCCAGATTTAACATTTTTTGGATGAGTGATCAGTGGGCACTTACTGAATTCTGTTCTCTTTAGGACGTCTACCGCCGCCAGGAGTTTGTCTTTGGATATGGACCCTTCATAAGTGAGTTTTTTTGGGGGGGTTATAAAGACCTGAGACATTGAGAAGTTAACCTGAAAATAATTCTTCTTTAATCTAACATCGACTATGGCTGAAAATCTGATAATCCAACACAGAACTGCAATATAATGTATGAGAGAAGGCAAAAACCTATTAGGAAATGAAATTTTTTCAAAATAAAATTGTCTGCTTTTTTATGCCTATTATCAGACAAATGTCTTTTCAGAAGTTTCAATTTCTTTGTAGGTTTTCTACTCAGTCTTCTACATTATATTATTACAAGTCTCTGCTGGATTATCCGCCCATAGCAGGTACTATTGATGCCGAATTAAAGGAATTTTACTGTTGCTTTATGAACTTATTGGTTTCTGGACATGTTATAATTGACCCTATTATCTGGTTGTGTTCTCTCTTTAGCTTACCCCAGAACCAAGGAGGAGAGAGAGCTACAGCTCCTTGTCTATGCCACCAAATTCCTCCCATCACCTATGTTTAACATGGAGCGCCTCATGCCGACCAACCGCGACGCTCAGAGGAAATACCTGCCTTTTCCATTGGATGAAGAAAAACCCACAGCTTCACCAATGATGACCGGCCAGCTGTGCCAAGAGCTGAAGAAGGCAGAGGACAACCAAGAGCGAGAAGAGATAGAGGACATCTGGCAGGAAGAAGAGGCCAATGAGAACCAGGAGGAAGAAGAGGCAGAGGAGAATCGGCCTCGGAGAGAGGAATCAGAGGAAGAAGTTGAAGCAATTGAGGAAGAATCCACCAATGAGGAGGAAGAAGAAGAGATTGTGGATGAAAATGCTGAGAAGGAAATTGAAGAAGAGGTTGAAGAAACCAGGAAAGAAGTCAGTCCTATAAGAGGAGTTCAAGATCCTCCAGGAAGAAGACAGAGGATCCGCCAGCAATCCCTCCTCGAATATGTCCACAGCAGCTTGAGAGGAAAGCGGAACATCATCTGGACCATCCTCCTCAGACCAATGGGCTGGTAATGTATGGACAGCACCAATCAGCTGTTATCCCATCCACAGCTGCAACTCTAAATTATAAAAAACATAGGGCCTCGTGTATGCAAACTATCTGGGTGTAAGACTGTCTTTGTTGCACATAGCAACCAGTCAGAGCTCCCCTTTCCTATTTCAGAGCACTATAGACAATGAAGGGGGGCTTGATTGGGTTTTATGGGAACAAAGAAATCTTTCACCCCGACATTTTTTTATACATGGCCCATAGTCATTAAAATTAACTAGTTAAGTAATATAATAATAAAGTAAAAAAAAGACAAATTTTTAGGAAAATTGCAACTTATTAATAACTCCGCACTCTGATCCGGGGTTTTCGGGGATCGCCTTTTTCGGGTCGAGAAGGAAATTTTTCCCCCTTTACACGAATTGGCTCAGTGTTTCCAGGGTTTTTTTTCCCCTTTTTGGATCAACAACTTTAGAGATAGGGGTTTAAGTTTATTTTTCAAAAAAAAAAAATACAGAAAATAAACAATTCTAAGAAAAAACTATTAAAAAATGAAATTAATTATAATCTTTAAAGCATCACTTAACAATAATTATCTTAATACCATCTAATGTAAAATAATACATAAAAGTAGAATTTTTGCAATTTTTGATAATTAATAGATTTGACATCAGCAGTCTGATCCAGGTTCTCGCATGATTGCCTTTTCTCGGGGGCAAAAAGGGGAAATTTTTTCCCCTTGGGCACGAATTGGATGAATGTGTCCGGGGGTTTTTGCCTTCTTCTGGACAACGCTTTAGGGACAGATTAATTTTTAGTTTTTAGTAAAAAAAAAAATTTTCAAAAAGTAAAATTATAAAACATAGAGATTTCTATTTAGAGTATAGAAAGAAGGATCTGAATTAGGTTGTATGGCAACAAAAAATTAAATTTATAATGTCCACCATAATCATAAAATTTAATATGTTAATAGTAGAATTAATAGAATTAAAATGCAATAGTATTATACATCAGCAGCTCTGATCCAGGGTTCTCGGACTGATCGCCTTTTCTCGGGGTCGAGAAGGAATTTTTCCCCTGTGACACGAATTGGCTCAGTGTTTCCAGGGTTTTTTGCCTTCTTCTGGATCAACAACTTTAGAGATAGGGATTTAATGTTTAGTTATAGTAAAAAAAAAAATACAAAAAATAGTAACAATTCTAAGAATATAAAATATTAAGAATAGAAAATTAATTATAGTAGTAATGCATTTACTATAACAATAATATCTAATAATCCATCAGAATTAATAAAAATAAAATATTAATAGTAGAATTAATAATTAATAGAACTTGACATCAGCAGCTCTGATCCAGGGTTCTCGGACTGATCGCCTTTTTTCGGGGTCGAGAAGGAATTTTTCCCCAGTGACACGAATTGGCCAAATGTGTCCAGGGGTTTTCGCCTTCTTCTGGATCAACAGCTTTAGAGATAGGAACCTAATTTTTAGTTATAGTAAAAAAACAAATAGTAACAATTCTAAGAAGATGCTACTAAAATATTGAGAATAGAATATTAATAATAGCAATGTATCTACTATAATAATAATCTAATAATATCATCAGAATTAATAAGAATATATTAATAGTAGAATTAATAGAATTAATAATTAATAGTATTTGACATCAGCAGCTCTGATCCAGGGTTCTCAGACTGATCGCCTTTTCTCGGGGTCAAGAAGGAATTTTTCCCCTGTGACACGAATTGGCCGAATGTGTCCAAGGGATTTCGCCTTCTTCTGGATCAACAGCTTTAGTGATAGGGACCTAATCTATAGTTAGAGAAAACAGAAAAGAATGATAATAGTAATATGACTACTGTGGTGATCTAATAGCAACAACAGACATAGCAATATAATGACTGTAGTATCTAGATAATTATTTATCATAAATTTTAATCAACATTAGCAAGTTTGATCCAGGGCTCTAGACTCATCGCCTTTTCCTGGGGTCGAGAAGGAATTTTTCCCCTGTGACATTAATTGGCTGAATATGTCAAGGGTTTTTTTCGCCTTCTTCTGGATCAACACATTAGGGATAGGGACTTAGGGCCAAATGTATGAAAAGTGTCTAGGTGTAAGACTTTCTTTTTTGCCCATTGCAACCAAACAGAGCCCTACTTTAATTTCATATAGTGCTCTGAAAAAATGAAAAGGGGACTCTGATTGGTTACTATGGGCATCTTAGACCTAAACAATTTTCATATATGTTTCCCTTGATTTATAGTTATAGTTAAAAAGTTAAGTATTTATAGTCCTGCTACTATAATAATCTAATAATAACAGAAATACTAAATGTAACAGATAATAACAGAAATACTATAAATAATATGATACTAGTATTTAGTTCATTATAAATTATAAATGATATCAGCAGCTCTGATCCAGGGTTCTTGGACTGATCGCCTTTTCTCGGGGTCGAGAAGGAATTTTTCCCCTGTGACACGAATTGGCCGAATGTGTCCAGGGTTTTTCCCGCCTTCTTCTGGATCAATTGCTTTAATTCTATGGATCTCATAGGACTAGAGTAATGATAGTAATAATCAGCATAGTAATATTCTAAATGTAATGATAGGATTGTGATAATAAGAATAGAAAACTATAGTAATAATAGTAATGATAGGGTAATAGCAAAAAGTGTTAGAAATAAACTATTGATTATACTCATTACTTTGTGTCGTCTCCTTTATTCTCCTGTAATGAAGAAAAACATTTAAACCTTACAAGTGTCCACAGATCTCTTATCTTTCTCCCTCCTATTGCTTCAAGTTCCAAATCTGACCTTCTTGGTTTTGGGTCCATATTTCACTATTTGTCTTTGTGGCTCTGGTTCTGCTTTTCAAAGCTCCATAGCCTCCGATAGTTATAGAGATAAATGATGCAGTGATATCTAGGAGGCTTCAGTGGGTAATACTGTGTGTGGTGTTATAGCTGACACTCATCACTCTCTCATCACTCATACATTCACATCATATTCCTAATATTAAAATAATACTCAAATACTGGGGCACCAAGGGCAGCACTATATACAGAGTGGTGACCATACTTATTTTTCATACACTTGCTGCACAGTCTATACATTTATCATTGTATTTATGTATGGGGTTCAAGGATGTATAAAGAGGTTACATTAGATAATGTATGGGATAGTGGAGGTAATATAGGGGTGAACATTGGAGGAAAAGAGAGAGAAGAGCAACAAATCTCCTGGGCCCCAATGCTAAATGTATTAAAGGGCCCTCACCATGTGCCATTTATAATACTGGCATTTTATCATGTGGCAGAGCGGCATTTAGGCCCCCAAAGCCTAAGACCCAGTAGAAACTTCTACTTCTGCACCTCCTATAGCTACGCACCTGGGTTGCAGTGTACATAGAGCACACAATGTAAGTTTACCAGTATCTCTAGGACAGATCTGCACAGCTTGGAAGGATATTGGGGCTACGACTGCCCAAAAACTCCTAGGACCCCCCCCCCCCCCCCGGACCACCTGGGAATGCCCCACAAACCGGGCCGCAAAGTCCATTTGCACAATTCATGTCCATTTACAGAACTGTTTTCAAGCCGCCAGCAATCCTTTGGTGAGTCACAGGTAGCACGCAGGCCGTAGATTGTTCAGACCTGGCCTAGTAAAATAAGTGGTCTTACAGATGAGCCAGCATGTCTCCCAGGCACTTCCCTTTGTTACAAGGCACCACATAACATGGAAAGACCAGGACACTCCAGGGAGATCTCCAAAGCTTCTCTCACACCATGGGTGCTGCTGTTAATAGATGTAGAGTCAATGAAGGTTTTGTGTCCTAAGAAGGATATTGCTGGACACAGTGGAGCAGTGGATGGACAGCAGCTGCTGTAGGGCAGAAAGAAGTCATAGAGACCCAATTTATATTCTATAGGTATCTGACATATACTGTAAGTATAAAAGTGTCACAGTGGGTAGGGAGGTATATAGTCCCTCATTAGGTACTTATATAGAACCTCTCAGTAGGTATTTAGATATATGGGGTTCCCTCAGTAAATAGGTATAGATTGTTCCCCCAGTAGGTAGGCATATGTAAGCCCCCCAGAAAAGGGTAGGTACATAGGTCCCCAGTGGTATTTAAGTATGTAGGGCTCCCCCAGTAGGTAGGTACATGGTCCCCAAAAGGGAGGAAGTAAAAACTCCCGGCCATTTTTTTTTGGTACACCTGTAGTAAAGGGTTTGGGGCCCCCTTTTTCCTTTAGAACTGCCTAATTCTTCGTGGGCATAGATTCCCCAAGGTGTTGCAACGAGCTAATTGGGGGTCAGGGGCCCAAAGAGTGCCAAAAAAAATATTCCCCCACCATAAAAACCACCACCACCCAAAACCTTGATACAAGGGGATGGTCCATGCTTTCATGTTGTTGCGCCCAAATTCTGACCCCACCCCTCCGAAGTCGCGCAAAATGAGGGGCCATAGACCGGGCCCTTTTTCCAATCTTCACTGTCCAATTTCGATAGCTTTGGGCAAATTGGAGCCCGGGGTTTTTGTTTTTACTAAAGGGGGCACCCGGTGTGGGGCTTCTGCTGCTGTAGCCCATCTGCCTCAAAGTTTGCCGTACTGTGCGTTTAAGATGCTCTTCTGCCTACCCTTTGGTTGTAAAAGGGTGGCATTTTTGGGGCACTGTTCCTTTTTATCAGCTCGAACCAGTCTGCCCATTCCCTTTGACCCCTGGCTTTAACAAGGCATTTCCCCCCACAGGACTGCCGCCCCTGGATGTTTTTTTCTTTTTCGGCCCCTTCTCGTAACCCTGAGTGGTTTTTTGCGTGAAAATCCCCGGAGATCGAGTTTTTTGAATACTCAGACCACCCTCTGGACCCAAAACCATGCCACGTTTAAAGGCCTCAAATCACCTTTCTTCCCCATACTGATGCTCGGTTTAACGCGAAAATTGTCTTACCATGTTTCCCTGCCTAAAGCCCTGAGTTGCCGCCATGTGGTAGGTAGTAGAATTAAAGGTCCCCAGTAGTAGGACAGGTGTCCAAATAGGTAGGTATAAAAGGGTCCCTCAGTAGCCAGCTAGCTAACTATATGGGCTCCCTAGCTAATTAAATGGGCTCCCTAGCTACCTATATGGGCTCCAAAGCAAACTATATGTGCTCCCTAGCTATCTATATGGGCTCCCTAGCTAACTATATGTGCTCCCTAGCTAACTAGATGTGCCCCCTAGCAAACTATATGGGCTCCATAGCTATCTATATGGGCTCCCTAGCACACTATATGGGCTCCCTAGCTATCTATATGTGCTCCCTAGCTAACTATATGTGCCTTCTAACTACCTATATAGCTTACAGTTTGCTAGGGAGCCCATATAGTTTGCAAGGGAGCACAAATAGTTTCATTAAAAGTAAAAAAAAATACTCACCTGTCACCCTTTCTTCCTCTTCTCATCTCATCCTCCAGCTTGAGATGTTCTGCCCGCTCTGGGACACAGGCTGCTGAGCAGGCGACGCGAAGAGATCATCACATCGCGCTGCCTGCGCCGCGGCCTCCAGGGGACTGAACGGCCTAGATGAGAAGATCCTGGCTTTTCTGCCAGAGCAACCGCTTGCACCGCAGAGTCGGCCATGATCTCTGTGTCGCTGGGTCTATGTGACCCAACGATGCAGCCGTGTGGGGAGGGGAGCCTGCCTGCCGGCCCCTGGCTCAAGGGTCCGGCCTACGCGTTTCGCAAGGTACTGTACGTGAGGAAGCAAGGCACGGTACCTTGTGAAACGCGTAGTCCTACCATTTTATAGTTTTTATGTTTTTTATTGGATGTATATATTACAATATATTGTGTACATCTTGGAGAATAAGTAAATATAAAAAACTTCTTGTTTAAAAAGAACCTTTTATTTATTATTGAATTTGATGTTGGAAAACCATTGAAGATTTATTTTTCCCCTGCACCTTGACTACTCCTATTTGGACAGTTTGAAACTTTCAATGTGCGTTTTACTTGAGGTATATGAACTATAAACCTATATATTGTACATATATAACAGGCATTTGAAGTATTACTATATTGACTATATTGACTATATACCTATATACTGCACCTGCAATACCTGAAGGACTATACATATGACAGCAGACATGCTACAGAAGACTTTACCAACAACATGTAAATAGGTAAAACGCCGGTCGGAAAGGTTTTGGAGGACAGTTCTGTCCGAGGTTTGTGGATTCGCCCATTCCCCATAATCACTGAATTGCACACCTTCTGCCCAAAAACTGGGTGCAAGATTGTGCATGCTCCAAGTTTTTCAGAATGCCGCCGCCTGAAAATCCGTTCAGTGTATACTACTGAACGGAGTTTAATTCAAAGTCTATGGGGACGGTTTCTTGTCTGTTTTCAGACGGTTTCCAAATCCACAAATTGTCTGAAAATGTGACCAATAAAACATGCCGTGTGGACGGACCCTAAAGCCAGGGCCGCCGTTTGGGCAGTACAACCAGTACTGCTCTACGGGGCCCAGCCAGTCTGTGAAGCCAGGGGGGGCTGCCACCGGCGGCAGGCTCCTCCCCTTTACTCACAGCATCTGTCTTAATTGTATGCATGTCCTTGTGACACGCATACAATTAAGATGAACGGCGGGGCAGGGAGAGCTGAGCGCTGAGCGCCGTACATAGTTCTGCAGGCGGCGCAATGCGAGTGACGTCATCGCAACGCCTGCTGAGCTTCCTGTCCTCGGCCCCAAGCCTAAAGCAGCAGGCTTAGTGCCAGGAAAAGACGGAGATGCCGGGGAAGTGCGGAAAGGTAAGTAATTAGCTACAGGAGGGGACCTAAGCAACATGGGAGGTGAACTATTCTGCCTATAGGGGGCCCTAAAAATGGGGGCGGGACTATTTGCCTACATGGGGCCCTAAAAATGGGGGGGGACTATCCTGCCAACAGGGGGCCCTAAAAACAGGGGGGGGGACTATTTGCCTACATGGGGCCCTAAAAATGGGGGGACTATCCTGCCAACAGGGAGCCCTAAACATGGAGGACTATTCTGCCTACAGGGTGCCCTATTCTACAGGGGGGACTATTCTGCCTACCGAGGGCCCTAATCTACAGTGGGGACTATTCTGCCTACAGGGGGCCCTAATATACCGAGGGCAGACTATTCTGCCTACCGGGGGCCCTAATCTACCGGGGGGACTATTCTGCTACGGGCCTAATCTACAGAGGGGGATATTGCCTAATGGGGGCCTAATTGCAGGGGGGACTATTCTGCCTACAGGGGGCCCTATCTACAGTGGAGGGACTATTCTGCCTACAGGGGGGCCCTAGTCTACAGTGGAGGGACGATTCTGCCTACAGGGGGAGTATTCTCCCTACAGGGGGCCCTGATCTACCCGGGGGACTATTCGGCCTACAGGGGTGCCGTAATCTACAGGGGAGGACTATTCTGCCTACAGGGGTGCCCTAAGCTACAGAGGGCCCTATTCTACCTACAGGGGTGGCCTAAGCTACAGGGGGCCCCCACTCTACCTACATGGGAACCCTAAGCTACCGCCCTGGAGCCCAAAGCTACCTACATCTCCCCTAACTACCAAGTGGGGGGGTGCCAAGCTACCTAGCTACCGCCCGGGGGCCCCATTGTACCTATATACCGACTGGGGGCCCATAATTACTAGCGGGTAATTATTACCATTTGGGCCATTATAGATGGGGAGTTTGTACATGAGGGGAGGGGGAAAATTATAGAAAAAAAAGTATAAAAAAGTGAGGAGTCTCAGGTGTATGTGTTGTAAATTCTGCAGGGACGAGTGGTGGACGCAAGAAGTCACCATGGCGGTCTGGACCGAATGGAGAAGAAACGGGAATGTGAACGACTCCTCAGACAAGATGTCACCTGTGAGGCTATACATGTAAGTAAACTTTTTGCAAAGCACCTGTGTACCTGGTATTTACCACAGTAGGGTCACTGTATAGAGGAAATATTGGTCTTGGTGTAATGGTTTATATTCAGTAACTGCATTTCGGTATTATTCAGTAATTTCATGGTGGAGATATGTGGTGATGATGTGGCGGTATCATTAGGTGCTTGTATATTTTTGTTGTTTTGTGATATTGGTCTTGGTATACTGGTTCAGCCAATAACATTATGGTGGTGCTAGTCAGCATATGGTAGTGATAGGTGGCAGTATTATTTAGTATTTGTATATTGTTGCCTGATATCCTCTATATATAAACTGCTAATAGCTTCTAGTCCCGACTCCCCAATAGTCCACTCGTATATGGTTAAATGGGAGGAGTATCTGGGGTCCCCTATTTCCAGAGACACCTGGCAAACGATATGGAAGCAGGCAGCTCGCTCATCTCTCTCTGCCCAAACTCAAGAAAATCAGTACAAAGTATTAATGTATTGGTATCATACTCCCGCTCTCCTGCATAGGCTTAAGCCTAGTATCCCGGACTGTTGCTGGAGATGTGGGGATCCCGGGGCGAATTTACAGCATGTGTTCTGGGACTGTAGAGGGATACGGCCATTCTGGTTAATGGTTCAATCCTTGGTTGCTGATATTGCACAGATTAGGGTCCCTCTTACCCCACAGACCTTTCTTCTAAACATTCCTTACGCCCCTCTAGGCCGTGGGATGGGAAGACTCTTCCTCTATATAGTGACAGCTTCTAAATGTCTTATTGCTAGATTTTGGAAACAAGCTTCTACTCCCACTCAGCACGACTTAAGTCTCCGTTTGCAAGAAGTTAGACGAATGGAATATCTTACTGCTCTATCTCACAACCAACTGGACCTATTTGACCGTGTCTGGAAACCATGGGATGTTTACTGTATCCTACATGACTTGTAGTTTTCTACTTTGATATAATTGGATTGCAAACCTATTGTTAGGAGCCTTACTTCTTCCTTGTGTGTCCTGTCCTTTGTCTTCCCCTCCCCTGTTTTGTTAGTCTGTCTTCATGTCTTGGAAGTAACTGTGTTACTCTAGCCGTCTATGGGTCTGTCTCTCAGTGGCCCCAGTGAAGGGCGCTATTGGGTTGCGGACTAGAAATGTATTTTAGTTAATTCACTGAGATCTACTTGTTTTATACTGCACTCTGTTTTTGCTGATTTGATGGCACAGTATCTCTTTGATATTTAATGTACGGCTTTGTTGATCGTATTTTTGTACTGAAAACTTTAATAAAAATTTACAGTTAAAAAAAAAAAGTATTTGTATATTGTTGCTTGGCAATATTGGTCTGGGTATACTGGTTTTGTCAGTAACATTACAGTGGTGACATGTGACAGTATTTGCTGGCCCTTGTATACATACTGAGCCACAAAATACAGATAGACTGTACCTTGTATAATCCAGCGAGAACTAAATCCAAAAACAATGGCACAATTGCATTTTTGTTTCTTGTGACCCCAAAAACAATTTTTTTTATTTTTCTGGGGTGGCGATGGTTGTGGGCCGGGGGATGAGTGGGGCTCTGTTGGGTTGGGTGGGGATGGGGAGGTAGGGGGCGGTGCATGGGGTTGGGTCAACTGGGGGGTGGAGCCGGGGACAGCGTGGGGGGGCCCGATACTCCAGCTGTATGGGGCCCCGACATTTCTGATGGCGGCCCTGCCTAAGGCAGAAGGAAACCTTACTTGGAAATACATCTGAACCTCGGCCAAGATGTCATCTGATGCAGTCAGCAGAGATGTATGATGCTGATAAAGCTGTGTAATACAAGAATGACATGAAGTGATACTATCTGTACATTGTGTTATACATACATAAGTGCTGATTATCAGGATAATGCTGCGGCTTTGGCATTCTTTCTTGGTTCCTTTGCTTCCTTAGAATTGTTCTATAATGTTTAGAGGAAGCAACAATACATTTGACGAACTATTCAAACAATAGAGACGTTAATGAAGTAAGACATTCTGCCAGATAAGTAAACATGACTGCAAATGTAACTGCTATCAGGCTACAATCACTCCCACTGTCTCTGAGCCGCCGGTCACATGGAGGAAGCAACAGGGTCACGGGTAATTTTGCTTCCCTGACAAATAAAATGATTGCCCTGCAGAGGATTGGCCTTTCAGGCTATGTACAGATTAAATGGGTTTTGCTTTTAAGTAAAATTGATGTGGGAAGCTTGTAAGTTTAATAATAAATTTTTTTTACCATTAAACATTATTAAAAATTCTGCTTAATAATCACACACACTCACTGCTGAGCGAGTGATTACCCCCAGGTGCTGTCATTCTACTTCTGTCCTCTGTAAAAATAAGTCAAACAGTGCAAATAAATAAAAAAAAACTCAATGAGGTATGTGCATTGAGACAAAAAAAATCCACTTGTGGCTCCTGCAGGGATTTGAACCTAGAATCCCTATTTAGAAAGAAGAAATGCTAACCACTCGGCTACATTGTAGCTACTCACAGCTCTTTACATAAACAGACCTTTGTTTAACTAGAGTGAGCACAGCGTGGGGGAAGGCATGGTGATTTCAAGTCTGCTGGGTCACTTGATATGCAATTCAAACAAATCACAAACATCCTCCTTTAAACACAGAAAAGACTAAGCAGGAATTAAATGCCTTCTTTGCAAAACCCTTTAAGTATTGTACAGATTTCCTACAAGTGGTCTTATGCATATTCAGTATGTTCACTATATGTATATATGTGTATGGTGAACATCTTACTAGGGTCCGTGCACACAGCAAGGTTTTTGGTCGGATGTCCAGACAGTTTTTGGATTTGAAAATCGACCAGAAACCATCTCCATAGACTTTAATAGAAACTCCGTTCAGTAGTCCGTCGGCGTTCCGAAAAACTTGGAACATGTACAATGTTCCGCACCGAAGACTAGTGGAAGCCTGTAGTCAATCAGACAGGGGAAGAAGGGAGGGGCTGCAGGTCCTGATATAAGGAGCCTGCTATCTTAGACAGGGTAGTTCAGTGGTTTTTATTATAGGGAAATGTTCCTATTAGTTTATTGTCCTAGCAAAAGGTTCTCACCAGCTGGCAGTGGAGTGGGAAAGGCAGAGACAGAACATGAGCCCGAGTGTACTCACTGAAAAAGCAGAGAGGAAGACAATGAGAAACAGAGAGAAGGCAGAAAGAGAGATAGAGGTAGTGGGGGGTACAGTAGCCAGAAATACAGAGAGATAGAGGGAGTGTGGGGTACAGTAGCCAGAAATACAGAGAGATAGAGGGAGTGTGGGGTACAGTAGCCAGAAGTACAGAGAGATAGAGGGAGGGTGGGATTCAGCAGCCAGAAGTACAGAGAGATAGAGGGATTGTGGGGTACAGTAGCCAGAAGTACAGAGAGATAGAGGGAGTGTGGGGTACAGCAGCAGAAGTACAGAGAGATAGAGGGAGTGTGGGGGGTACAGCAGCAGAAGTACAGAGAGATAGAGGGAGTGTGGGGTACAGCAGCCAGAAGTACAGAGATAGTGGGAGTGTGGGGGGTACAGCAGCCAGAAGTACAGAGAGATAGTGGGAGTGAGTGGGGGGTACAGCAGCAGAAGTACAGAGATAGAGGGAGTGTGGGGTACAGTAGCCACGAAGTTACAGAGGAGACATAGAGGGAGTGTGGGGTACAGTAGCCAGAAGTACAGAGATAGAGGGAGTGTGGGGGGTACAGCAGCCAGAAGTACAGAGATAGAGGGAGTGTGGGGGGTACAGCAGCCAGAAGTACAGAGATAGAGGGAGTGTGGGGTACAGTAGCCAGAAGTACAGAGATAGAGGGAGTGTGGGGGGTACAGTAGCCAGAAGTACAGAGATAGAGGGAGTGTGGGGGGTACAGCAGCCACGAAGGTAAAGAGAGTAGAGGGGAGTGTGGGGGCTACAGCAGACAGAAGTACCAGAGAGATAGGAGGCGAGGGTGGGATTCAGCAAGACAGAAGGTACAGGGAGAGTTCGAGGGTTTGTGGGGGTACAGTAGCAAAGTAAAGAGAGAAGTAGGGAGTGTGGGGGGTACTGCAGCAGAATCACAGAGAGATAGTGGGAGAGTGTGGCGTAAAGTAGTCAGAAGTACAGAGATGATAGAGGGAGGGTGGGTTAAAGCAGCAGAAGTACAGAGAGATACGAGGGGGAGTGTGGGAGGGTACCATCACAGCCAGAAAGTACAGAGATAGAGGGGTAGTCGGGGGGTAACAGCAGCACACGAAGTACAGAGATAGTGAAGTGTGGGGTACAGTAGCTCTGATAGTACAGAGAGAAAGACCGGGAGGCCGTGGGGTACTGCAGCAAGAAGTACAGAGGATTGAGGGTGTGTGGGGGGCCTTCAGCAGACAGAAGTACAGAGATAGAGGGAGGGTGGGGTACAGCAGCCAGAAGTACAGAGATAGAGGGAGTGTGGGGGGTACAGCAGCCAGAAGTACAGAGATAGAGGGAGTGTGGGGGGTACAGTAGCCAGAAGTACAGAGATAGAGGGAGTGTGGGGTACAGTAGCCATTGAGTTCTGAGAGACTTAGAGGGAGTGTGGGGTACAGCAGACAGAAGTACAGAGATAGAGGGAGTCGTGGGGATAAAGTAAGCCAGAAGTACAGAGTGATAGAGGGAGTGTGGGGTACAGCAGAAGTAAAGAGAGATTAGTGGGAGGTGTGGGGTACCGCAGATGTTGTAAAGAGTGATAGAGGGGAGTGTGGGGTACAGTTGCCATAAGTTACAGAGAAGCTAGAGGGAGTGTGGGGGGTTCAGCTGCAGATACGTACAGAGAGATAGAGGGAGTGTGGGGTACAGCAGCAGAAGTAAAGAGAGATAGAGGGAGTGTGGGGTCCAGTAGACAGAAGTAACAAAGCAGAGATCAGAGGTTAGTGTGGGCGGGTAAAGCAGCAGATAGTACAGAGTGTCTAGAGGGCAGTGTGGGGTACAGTAGCCAGAAGTACAGAGAGATAGAGGGAGTGTGGGGTACAGCAGCAGAAGTACAGAGATAGAGGGAGTGTGGGGTACAGCAGCAGAAGTACAGAGAGATAGAGGGAGTGTGGGGGGTACAGTAGCCAGAAGTACAGAGAGATAGAGGGAGTGTGGGGTACAGTAGCCAGAAGTACAGAGAGATAGAGGGAGTGTGGGGTACAGCAGCAGAAGTACAGAGAGATAGAGGGAGTGTGGGGTACAGTAGCCAGAAGTACAGAGAGATAGAGGGAGTGTGGGGTACAGAAGCCAGAAGTACAGAGAGATAGAGGGAGTGTGGGGTACAGAAGCCAGAAGTACAGAGAGATAGAGGGAGTGTGGGGGGTACAGCAGCAGAAGTACAGAGAGATAGAGGGAGTGTGGGGTACAGTAGCCAGAAGTACAGAGAGATAGAGGGAGTGTGGGGTACAGTAGCCAGAAGTACAGAGAGATAGAGGGAGTGTGGGGGGTACAGTAGCCAGAAGTACAGAGAGATAGAGGGAGTGTGGGGGGTACAGTAGCCAGAAGTACAGAGAGATATAGGGAGTATGGGGTACAGTAGCAGAAGTACCAGAAGACGTTAGAGGGGTGTGTGGGGGGATTACAGCAGCATGACAGATACAGAGACGATAGAGGGGAGTGTGGGGTGAAGTAGCATCAGAAAGTACGGAGAGATAGAGGGAGTGTGGGGGGTACAGCTGCAGAAGTATAGAGAGATAGAGGGTGTGTGGGGGTACAGCAGCAGAAGTAAAGGGAGAAAGAGGAGTGGGAGGTTAACAGTAGCCAGAAGTACAGAGATAGAGGGAATGTGGGGGGTACAGTAGCCGAAGTACAGAGATAGAGGGAGTGTGGGGTACAGAAGCCAGAAATACAGAGAGATAGAGGGAGTGTGGGGTGCAGTAGCCAGAAGTACAGAGAGATAGAGGGAGTGTGGGGGGTACAGCAGCCAGAAGTACAGAGATAGAGGGAGTGTGGGGTACAGTAGCCAGAAGTACAGAGAGATAGAGGGAGTGTGGGGTACAGTAGCCAGAAGTACAGTCGAGTTAGAGGGATTGTGGGGGTACAGCAGCCAGAGAAGTACAGAGGATTAGGTGGGCAGTGTGGGGGGTTAAACAGTAGCCAGAAGTACAGATAGATAGTGGGAGTGTGGGGTACAGCAGCAGAAGTACAGAGAGATAGAGGGAGTGTGGGGTACAGCAGAGACTAGATACTGAGGAGGACTAGAGGGAGAGTGGGGTACCAGTTGTAGAAGCTACAAGTGAGATAGAGGGGAGTGTGGGGTACAGTAGCCAGAAGTACAGAGAGATAGAGGGAGTGTGGGGGGTACAGCAGCAGAAGTACAGAGAGATAGAGGGAGTGTGGGGTACAGTAGCCAGAAGTACAGAGAGATAGAGGGAGTGTGGGGGGTACAGCAGCAGAAGTACAGAGATAGAGGGAGTGTGGGGTACAGTAGCCAGAAATACAGAGAGATAGAGGGAGTGTGGGGTGCAGTAGCCAGAAGTACAGAGAGATAGAGGGAGTGTGGGGTACAGTAGCCAGAAGTACAGAGAGATAGAGGGAGTGTGGGGTACAGCAGCAGAAGTACAGAGAGATAGAGGGAGTGTGGGGGGTACAGCAGCCAGAAGTACAGAGATAGAGGGAGTGTGGGGTACAGCAGCAGAAGTACAGAGAGATAGAGGGAGTGTGGGGTACAGCAGCAGAAGTACAGAGAGATAGAGGGAGTGTGGGGTACAGTAGCCAGAAGTACAGAGAGATAGAGGGAGTGTGTAGTTCAGCTAGCAGACAGTACAGGAGTGTTAGAGGGAGGCGTCGGGTTACAGTAGCCAGGAAATAGGAGAGGTAGAGGTGAGATGTGGGGGTACAGCAGCAGAAGTACAGAGAGATAGAGGGAGTGTGGGGTACAGTAGCCAGAAGTACAGAGAGATAGAGGGAGTGTGGGGTACAGCAGCCAGAAGTACAGAGAGATAGAGGGAGTGTGGGGGTACAGCAGCAGAAGTACAGAGAGATAGAGGGAGTGTGGGGTACAGTAGCCAGAAGTACAGAGAGATAGAGGGAGTGTGGGGGTACAGCAGCAGAAGTACAGAGAGATAGAGGGAGTGTGGGGTACAGCAGCCAGATAATTACTGTCGAGCTAGTGGGAGTGTGGGGTACTGTAGCCAGAAGTACAGAGAGATAGAGGCCGAGTGTGGGGCTACAGTAGCCAAGAAGTACAGAGGGAGATAGAGGCGTGTGTGGGGGGGTACAGCACCAGAAGTACAGAGATAGAGTGAGTGTGGGGTAACGTAGCCAGAAGTACAGAGAGATAGAGGGAGTGTGGGGGGTACAGCAGCAGAAGTACAGAGAGATATGAGGCCGAGCTGTGGGGCTACAAGTTGCCAGACAGTACGAGAGATAGATCGGAGTGAGGGGGTACAGTAGCAGAAGTACAGAGGGAGTGTGGGGTACAGTAGCAGAAGTACAGAGATAGAGGGAGTGTGGGGTACAGTAGCCAGATGTACAGAGATAGAGGGAGTGTGGGGTACAGTAGCACATAGTGTAAGTGAGTTAGAGGGAGTGTGGGGGGTTCAGCCCCAGCAGAAGTACAGAGTGCACTTGAGGCGTGTCGTGGGGGGTTACAGCAGCAGAAGTACAGAGAGATAGAGGGAGTGTGGGGTACAGTAGCCAGAAGTACAGAGATAGAGGGAGTGTGGGGGTACAGTAGCCAGAAGTACAGAGAGATAGAGGGAGTGTGGGGTACAGCAGCAGAAGTAACTGAGGTTAGAGCGGGTAACAGTGTGGGGCTAAAGTTAGAAAGACTGGAATGAGAGAATTGAGTTTAGTGTGGGGTCGCAGCTGAAGTAAAGAAGAGATAGTGGGAGGGTAGGGTAACAGTAGCAGAAGTACAGAGAGATAGAGGGAGTGTGGGGTACAGTAGCCAGAAGTACAGAGAGATAGAGGGAGTGTGGGGTGCAGTAGCCAGAAGTACAGAGAGATAGAGGGAGTGTGGGGTACAGTAGCCAGAAGTACAGAGAGATAGAGGGAGTGTGGGGGTACAGCAGCAGAAGTACAGAGAGATAGAGGGAGTGTGGGGTACAGTAGCCAGAAGTACAGAGAGATAGAGGGAGTGTGGGGGTACAGCAGCAGAAGTACAGAGATAGAGGGAGTGTGGGGTACAGAAGCCAGAAATACAGAGAGATAGAGGGAGTGTGGGGTCTAGTAGCCAGAAGTACAGAGAGATAGAGGGAGTGTGGGGTACAGTAGCCAGAAGTACAGAGTGAATAAGAGGGAGTGTGGGCGGGCACAAGCAAGCCAGATGTAAAGGATAGGAAGGGAGTGTGGGGTACAGTAGCCAGAAGTACAGAGAGATAGAGGGAGTGTGGGGGGTACAGTAGCCAGAAGTACAGAGAGATAGAGGGAGTGTGGGGTACAGTAGCCAGAAGTACAGAGAGATAGAGGGAGTGTGGGGTACAGTAGCCAGAAGTACAGAGATAGAGGGAGTGTGGGGGGTACAGCAGCAGAAGTACAGAGATAGGGGGTGTGTGGGGTACAGTAGCCAGAAGTACAGAGAGATAGAGGGAGTGTGGGGTACAGTAGCCAGAAGTACAGAGAGATAGAGGGAGTGTGGGGGGTACAGTAGCAGAAGTACAGAGAGATAGAGGGAGTGTGTAGTACAGCAGCAGAAGTACAGAGAGATAGAGGGAGTGTGGGGTACAGCAGCAGAAGTACAGAGAGATAGAGGGAGTGTGGGGTACAGTAGCCAGAAGTACAGAGAGATAGAGGGAGTGTGGGGGGTACAGTAGCAGAAGTACAGAGATAGAGGGAGTGTGGGGGGTACAGCAGCAGAAGTACAGAGAGATAGAGGGAGTGTGGGGTACAGTAGCAGAAGTACAGAGATAGAGGGAGTGTGGAGGTACTAGTAGCCTGACAGTACAGAAGAGCATAGAAGGGGAATGTGGGGTACAAGTAGCCAGAGAGTACAGAGAATACGAGGGAGTGTGGGGTCACAACAGCAGCCCAGAAATACAGAGAGATAGACGGGATTGTGGGAGTTAGTAGACAGACAGTACTAGACGTAGATTAGACGGCGAGTGTGGGGTACAGTAGCCAGAAGTACAGAGAGATAGAGGGAGTGTGGGGTACAGTAGCCAGAAGTACAGAGAGATAGAGGGAGTGTGGGGTACAGTAGCAGAAGTACAGAGAGATAGAGGGAGTGTGGGGTACAGCAGCAGAAGTACAGAGAGATAGAGGGAGTGTGGGGTACAGCAGCAGAAGTACAGAGAGATAGAGGGAGTGTGGGGTACAGCAGCAGAAGTACAGAGAGATAGAGGGAGTGTGGGGTACAGTAGCCAGAAGTACAGAGAGATAGAGGGAGTGTGGGGTACAGCAGCCAGAAGTACAGGTAGGATAGAGGGTGTGGGGGGTGTAAGCAGAATGACAGTACAGAGAGATAGAGGGAGTGTGGGGTACAGTAGCCAGAAGTACAGAGAGATAGAGGGAGTGTGGGGTACAGTAGTCAGAAGTACAGAGAGATAGAGGGAGTGTGGGGGGTACAGCAGCCAGAAGTACAGAGAGATAGAGGGGTGTGCGGGATAAAGTTCGCAGAAGTACCAGAAGAGATAGAGGGAGTGTGGGGTACAGCAGCAGAAGTACAGAGAGATAGAGGGAGTGTGGGGTACAGTAGCAGAAGTACAGAGATAGAAGGAGTGTGGGGGGTACAGCAGCAGAAGTACAGAGAGATAGAGGGAGTGTGGGGTACAGTAGCAGAATAGTACATGAGATAGAAAGCAGAGTGTGGCGGGTTCACACGCAGCAGGAAGTACAGAGAGATAGAGGTAGTGTGGGTTACAGTAGCATAATTACAGAGATAGAGGGAGTGTGGGGTACAGTAGCCAGAAGTACAGAGATAGAGGGAGTGTGGGGTACAGCAGCCAGAAATACAGAGAGATACGCAGCGGATGGTGGGGTACAGTAGCCAGAAGTACAGAGAGATAGAGGGAGTGTGGGTTACAGTAGCCAGAAGTACAGAGAGATAGAGGGGAGTTGTGGGGATACAATAGCCAGTACGTACTGAGACGATAGAGGGAGTGTGTGGGGTACAGTAGCAGAAGTACAGAGAGATAGAGGGAGTGTGGCGGTAAAACAAAGGAGCCAGAAGGACCAGAGAGATAGAGGGAGTGTGGGGTACAGCAGCAGAAGTACAGAGAGATAGAGGGAGTGTGGGGTACAGCAGCAGAAGTACAGAGAGATAGAGGGAGTGTGGGGTACAGTAGCCAGAAGTACAGAGATAGAGGGAGTGTGGGGTACAGCAGCCAGAAGTACAGAGAGATAGAGGGAGTGTGGGGTACAGTAGCCAGAAGTACAGAGAGATAGAGGGAGTTTGGGTACAGTAGCCAGAAGTACAGAGAGATAGAGGGAGTGTGGGGTACAGTAGCCAGTAGTACAGAGAGATAGAGGGAGTGTGGGGTACAGTAGCAGAAGTACAGAGAGATAGAGGGAGTGTGGGGGTACGGCAGCAGAAGTACAGAGATAGAGGGAGGTGTGGCCGGTACGGAGCAGAAGTACAGAGAGATAGTGGGAGAGTGGGGTACAGCAGCAGAAGTACAGAGAGATAGAGGGAGTGTGGGGTACAGCAGCAGAGGTACAGAGAGATAGAGGGAGTGTGGGGTACAGTAGCCAGAAGTACAGAGAGATAGAGGGAGTGTGGGGTACAGCAGCCATAAGTACAGAGAGATAGAGGGAGTGTGGGGGTGTAGCAGACAGAAGTACAGAGAGATAGAGGGAGTGTGGGGGGTACAGCAGCCAGATGTTACAGTGGAATTTAGGGGAGTGTGGGGTTTACACGTCATAGCCAGAAGTACAGAGATAGAGGGAGTGTGGGGTACAGTAGCCAGAAGTACAGAGAGATAGAGGGAGTGTGGGGTACAGCAGCAGAAGTACAGAGAGCTAGAGGGAGTGTGGGGTACAGTAGCCAGAAGTACAGAGAGATAGAGGGAGTGTGGGGTACAGCAGCCATAAGTACAGAGAGATAGAGGGAGTGTGGGGTACAGTAGCCAGAAGTACAGAGAGACTTAGAGGCGACGTGTGGGGTACAGTAGCAAGAAGTACTGAGTTAGAGGAGGTGTTGTACACGCAGCAGATGTACAGAGGATAGTGGGTGTGTGGCGGTAACAGTAGACAAGATGTACAGAGAGATGGAGGGGTGTGGGGAATACCAGTAGACAGAAGTACAGGTGAGGTTAGAGGGAGTGTGGGGTACAGTAGCCATAAGTACAGAGAGATAGAAGGAGGGTGGGGTACAGAAGCCAGAATTTCAGAGAGATAGAGAGAGTGTGGGGTACAGCAGCAGAAGTACAGAGAGATATAGGGAGTATGGGGTACAGTAGCAGAAGTACAGAGAGATAGAGGGAGTGTGGGGGGTACAGCAGCAGAAGTACAGAGATAGAGGGAGTGTGGGGTACAGAAGCCAGAAATACAGAGAGATAGAGGGAGTGTGGTGCGTAGCCCAGACAGTACAGAAGAGATAGAGGGAGTGTGGGGCGTACCAGTAAGCCAGAAACGTACAGAGAGATAGAGGGTGTGTGGGGTACAGTAGCCAGAAGTACAGAGAGATAGAGGGAGTGTGGGGTACAGTAGCAGAAGTACAGAGAGATAGAGGGAGTGTGGGGTACAGTAGCCAGAAGTACAGAGATAGAGAGGGAGTGTGGGGTACACGTAGCTAGAAGTACAGTGACTAGAGGGACGTGTGGGCTAAACATTAGCCTAGAGAGTACAGAGAGATAGAGGGAGTGTGGGGTACAGTAGCCAGAAGTACAGAGATAGAGGGAGTGTGGGGGTACAGCAGCCAGAAGTACAGAGAGTTAGAGGGATTGTGGGGTACAGTAGCCAGAAGTAAAGAGATAGAGAGAGAGTGGGGGTAACAGCAGCACAGAAGTACCGTGGATCAGAGGGAGTGTGGGGTACAGCAGCAGAAGTACAGAGAGATAGAGGGAGTGTGGGGTACAGTAGCAGAAGTACAGAGAGATAGAGGGAGTGTGGGGTACAGTAGCCAGAAGTACAGAGAGATAGAGGGAGTGTGGGGTACAGTAGCCAGAAGTACAGAGAGATAGAGGGAGTGTGGGGTACAGCAGCCAGAAGTACAGAGAGATAGAGGGAGTGTGGGGTACAGTAGCCAGAAGTACAGAGATAGAGGGAGTGTGGGGTACAGTAGCCAGAAGTACAGAGAGATAGACGGGTTGTGTTAGTACAGCCAGCAGGAAGTAAACGAAGAGATTGAGGGAGTGTGGGGTTCCTGCAGCAGAAGTACAGAGAGAGATAGAGGGACGGCGTGGGGTACAAGTCAGCCAGAAGTACAGAGAGATAGGAGGGGAGTGTGGGGCTACCAGTAGCGAAGTACAGTGAGACTAGAGGCGAGTGTGATAGTACAGCAGCAGAAGTAAAGAGAGATAGAGGGAGTGTGGGGTACAGTAGCCAGAAGTACAGAGAGATAGAGGGTGTGTTGGGTAACAGTAGCCAAACTACCAGAGAGATAGAGGGAGTGTGGGGTGCAACAGAAGTACCAAGATAGTGTGTGTGTGGGGTACTAGCCCCAGAAATACAGAGATAGAGGGAGTGTGGGGTACAGCAGCCAGAAGTATACAGAGAGATAGACGAGCGGCCTGTGTGTCTGTCAGAAGCAGATGTACAGAGTGCAGTAGAGGGAGTGTGGAGCGTAGTACAGCAGCAGAAGTACAGAGAGATAGAGGGAGGGTGGGGTACAGTAGCAGAAGTAAAGAGAGATAGAGGGAGTGTGTGGTACAGTAGAAGAAGTACAGAGAGATAGGAGGAGTGTGGTGTACTGTAAGCAGTAGTACAGAAGAGGATAAGAGGGAGTGTGGGGTAACATAGCAGAAGTTCAGAGGAGATAGAGGGAGTGGGGGGGTACAAGTATCAGAAAGGTACAGAGAGATGAGGAGTGTGGGGCTAACAGGGGCAGCAGAAGTACAGAGAGATAGAGGGAGTGTGGGGTACAGCAGCAGAAGTACAGAGAGATAGAGGGAGTGTGGGGTACAGCAGCAGAAGTACAGAGAGATAGAGGGAGTGTGGGGTACAGCAGCCAGAAGTACAGAGAGATAGAGGGAGTGTGGGGGTACAGTAGCCAGAAGTACAGAGAGATAGAGGGAGTGTGGGGTACAGCAGCAGAAGTACAGAGAGATAGAGGGAGGGTCGGGTACAGTAGCAGAAGTACAGAGAGATAGAGGGAGTGTGGGGTACAGCAGCAGATGTACAGAGAGATAGAGGGAGTGTGGGGTACAGTAACCAGAAGTACAGAGAGAAAGAGGGAGTGTGGGGTACAGTAAACCAGAGACGTTCAGACGATACGATGGGAGAGTGGCCCCGGTACAGAAGCCAGAACAGGTACAGACCCGAGAAAGACGATGGGGGGGGTGGGGGGAGTGTGGGGTACAGCAGCACGTAAGATACAAGACGAGCTAGAGGGAGTGTGGGGTACAGTAGCCAGAAGTACAGAGAGCTATAGGGAGTGTGGGGTACAGCAGCAGAAGTACAGAGAGATAGAGGGAGTGTGGGGTACAGTAGCCATAAGTACAGAGAGATAGAGAGAGTGTGGGGTACAGCAGCCATAAGTACAGAGAGATAGAGGGGTTGGGGTTAAAGTCAGCCAGAAGTACAGAGAGTCTACGACGGGAGTGAGGGTAGTACCTGCAGCAGAAGTAAAAGAGAGATAGAGGGAGTGTGGGGGTACAGTAGCCAGATGTACAGAGGAGATATAGGAGGTTGGGGTTACAGTAACCAGAGTACAGAGAGATAGAGGGCGTGTGGGTCTACAGTAGCCAAGAAGTACAGAAGAGATAGCAGGGTGTGGGGGTCTACTGTAGCCAGAAAGATACAGGAGACGATTGAGGGAGTGTGGGGTAATGTAGCCAGCAAGTACAGAGCAGATAGAGGGAGTGTGGGGGGTACAGTAGCCAGAAGTACAGAGAGATAGAGGGAGTGTGGGGGGTACAGTAGCCAGAAGTACAGAGATAGAGGGAGTGTGGGGTACAGTAGCCAGAAGTACAGAGAGATAGAGGGAGTGTGGGGGGTACAGTAGCCAGAAGTGCAGAGATAGAGGGAGTGTGGGGTGCAGTAGCCAGAAGTACAGAGAGATAGAGGGAGTGTGGGGGTACATTAGCCAGAAGTACAGAGATCGAGGGAGTGTGGGGTTACATGTAGCCAGGATACAGAGAGATTTTTAGAGGGAGGTGTGGCGGTTACAGGTAGCCAGAAGTACAGAGAGATAGAGGGAGTGTGGGGTACAGTAGCCAGAAGTACAGAGATAGAGGGAGTGTGGGGGGTACAGTAGCCAGAAGTACAGAGATAGAGGGAGTGTGGGGTACAGTAGCCAGAAGTACAGAGAGATAGAGGGAGTGTGGGGTACAGTAGCCAGAAGTACAGAGAGATAGAGGGAGTGTGGGGTACAGTAGCCAGAAGTACAGAGATAGAGGGAGTGTGGGGTACAGCAGCAGAAGTACAGAGAGATAGAGGGAAATGTGGGGAACGGCAAAAAGTACAGAAAATTGAGGGGTGTGGGGCGTAGCGAATAAAAGGGGAATAGAGGGATTGTGGGGTCGTAGCCAAATAAGAGAATGGGGATTTGGGGGGGTTTACAGCAACAAAAGTAGTGAAGGAGTGACAGAATGAAAAGAAAGGTTTTGGGGGCACATGCTGAGCTTGGTGGTGGTAGGCTTATGGGGGGCTCAAGTCAAAAACAGCTGGGGGCCGTCACACAGCGCACAGATTTAGACCTTCAATGCAATTTAAACTCCAGACTCAGACCCTTAATGCAATATAAACTCCAAATTTAGACCTACAATGTAATATAGACTCAGACCCTCAATGTAATATGGACTCCAGACTCAGATCCCTAATACAATATAGACTCCAGAATTACACCTTTAATATAAACATACTGAGATCCTCAATGCACTATAGACTCTAGACGCAGGCCCTTATAGGGGTTTTGCCACGATCTAATGTTGATGTGGGATCCTCCAAAATGGGTATTTTATCACTTTTGTAAATTTATGTCATTAAAAAAGTGAAGCCTGTGAGATCTACAGCCTGACTAAGATGCCCTTAGTTACCTGACAGTTTACATTAGACACGACCAGGAGCTGATCTGCACTTGCATTGTTTACACTTCTTATCTAATGGCAGGGAACATGAACAAGCTTTGTAGGGACTGGGGAGAAAAGATCCTGTGTCTTATGTATAGAGAATCCACTGATTGCAATGGAATTATCTGAGTAAACATACAGAAGCGCCCTGCTCTCTGCTCAGCCCCCCTCCCTCTCACCCTGAATCAGTTTGTGAACTAATGAAAGAAGGCTGCCTGCTAGGAGCTTATCTTCTCTCCTGAGCAGATAAGAGGGAAAATCAAAAGGCATATAGCTTCTGCACAATACAGTTATCCCTGTGGATTAGCTAAACAAAGTTTACACAACTACAGAGCCTGAGTATCAGTCGCCAGCATCGGAGGTGGATCGATGACATCTCTGTGGTTGTTCTTGTTTTTTTAAACACAGAAAAACAACGCCACTTTTTTCTAGCCTCAAGAGGGGAGTATCAGCCTGTTAGGTGAGGATCTCACTTATTGGCAAAACCACTTTAATATAGCACACACTTCCAGTGCCTAGTGGTAAATATGGCTCTAAAAATGGTTTTGTCCTGTTGTTATTGCTACGTTGAGCGTTAATTTAACCCAGAAACCACCTCACATTAGTCCTGAAGACAATAATGTTGAGGAAAAATAAATTGTACAATTGGTTGGGTTGGGTTCTTTGTTGGCTAGTACTGGGACCAAGAGTGTTAGACCAAAAACACTATCGGTCAGTTAAAGAGAACCTGTCACATAGATTATACCCCCCTTGCAGAGTACAAGCTAGTATCAGACCTGCTGTTCCCAGCGCTGTGCCCCTTATTCTGTAAGATGCTGTGGTTTTAGAGTATTTAATGCTCAAATCTGCAGTTTTCAGCCAGAAAAGAGTCATGAAAAGAGTCCGTTTTTTCAAATCCATTTGAGGCTAGCCCCGCCCACCTCAACTGATAAACCTATTACTTTGAATAGGTAGAAACATGAATAACTGTCAGTGGGTGGAGCTAGCCTTTGATGGGCGGGACTAACACCTGCTCATGAATAAGATGTGAGAATTAAATGCTCTGAAACTCCACATCTTACAGAATAAGGGACACAGCGCTGGGAACAGCAGGTCTGACACTAGCTTGTGCTGCCCTCAGCAAGGGGGGCATAACCTATGTGACAGGTTCTCTTTAAAGTAATCCAGAGTGATAGTCATTATTTATAGTACCAACAGAAGCTAAGCAAAGAAGATAGGCTAAGGCAAGCACTCACAGATTTTATTACATTTCACATAAACCCAAATTGTAAAGTGCTGCGGAATATGTTGGCGCTATATAAATAAAGATTATTATTATTATTATTATTATTATTATAATAATATATTATTTCACACTACCCTGACAAAACTTCTGGTTTAAGTATACCAGTTATAAGTATGTTTAAGCCATTTCCATGTAAAGGACCACTCCAGGTTATCTCCCCATTAGTTCATTAGTAATTGCTTTTAGATACATTGTAATGCCAGTATTTTTTTTTACCTGCAGGTCCATACAGGATTTCTGACTGATGCAACAGTCTCTGTAAGGTCACATGACCTGCACTCTGATTAGGTGAAAGACACTTAGGGCATGTCCCCACGGCAGAGGACAAATACCGGTCGGTTTAACCGTGCACACGGCTGCGGGGGTAGGTGGGGGCAGCTTTTCTCCGCAATGAGAAAGAATGGACGGAAGAATGTACATGTTCAATGTTTTTCGGGCGGCCCGTGGGTGGAAAAAACGCTGGGCGGGACTGCTGCATGGGTTTTCCATAGGAGGCCGTTGTGCTCGTTTGCGGACGTTTTTTCACCGCAAACCGTCTGAAAAACCGGCCGCAAACCCGTGAGGACATGGCCTTAGGGAGATATGTATGAAGAAAGGCTCTTCGAAGTTAATGGTCGAGTCTCATTTTCAGTGTATAATGCGCCTGAATGTATGAAAGTGTCTTTTGTGTAATTATAAATGGTGTCTAAAGTTCTACGCGCCTCGTCTGTGTGTTTGGTGCATTACGAAACTTAGGCGCATTAGTAATGCACCTAACATGTATAAAGGCTACAGATAGGCTGGAAATAACAGAACAGTCATTAGAATAGCATGTCAGTGAATAGAAAATATGGTACTGATCCTGCTTGGTGGAGCACAGGTCCCAGCAATACCTGTGCTGTGCTGGCTCTTGCTGTATGTAGAATAAAGGGTGAGAGCAGCAACAATACATTTCAAATTTAATGTAGTAAAAATTCAAAATAAAAAAAATCTGAACAACATCAGTGGGTTATTTAATGTAAAACTAGTTTTAGATTCTATTAAATTTAAATATATTTTATACGAGATATTTTTATATTTTTGGGATATTATATATTTTTATATTAATTTTGTATGATAACATTTTTTATTAAATTTAATAATTTAATTTTATATAGTTTGATAATTATCAGAAATTACTTTTTATTATTGTACTGGTGGAAGTTGAGAAACATTGAACATTTTTTTTCCTTAACAGCAAATCTAGCTCCACTTCTAGAGCACATTGAAATAAGTCCGCCTGTCCGAGCAGTAATGGGGATAGTTTTGCCGAACCACATTCATATATGTGTCTAATATTATGAGTGTGGTGCAACACACTTCCATAACGCCCCCATAATGCCCCCAAAACACCCCCTCATTTTAGATGCATTAGAAAGTGTCTTACGAACAATGCGCCTAACACATTCATGAGGTGCATTAGACATCGTGGCCGCTCATTTAGGCGCAATGTACGCCAGAAAAGGGTGAAAGACCCGATCATACATGTCTCCACTAGATTTTTATGGTGACAGGAGATCTGTCTTTCTAGGCATTGCTGTGAGACAGACTTTGAAAAAACATGCTGTGTGTTTCAGCAATTCAGAGTGTAGGTAACATGACTCAGTGCCATCAGTGAGAAATCTTGTATCCAGCTGCAGGTTGGCAATATTTCCAGCACCACTGTGCACTTAGGAACAATTTCTAATAAACTGAAGGAAAAAAATGGAGTGGTTCTTTAATCCTTAAAACCAGCATGACATAGTGGGTTTCCACTTTCTTGATGTTCTTAGGGCATGTTCTCACGGCGGTTTTGGCCGCGGGTTTCACCGCGGCCGACCCCTCGTCGAACCTCGCGTCTCCTGATGAGGGTTTGCGGCGTGGGGCCGGTGGGCGTGGTCTCGGCGCGGGAGGGACGTGGTTTGGGGCACGGCTTGCGCCGAGGGTTTGCCCCCATTCAAATTAATAGCAGGGGGCAAACCGCAGCGCGAGCCGCGTCCCAGCCGCGCTCCACCCGCGGAAGCATCGCGCGGCCGCCACGCAGAGCACTCCGTGTCAAGAATTGACAGGAGAGTTCTTCACATGTGCGGGTTTGGCCGCGGCCTCGGAGTAGCGGCCAAACCCGCGGTGTGTGAATATTAACGCAGTTTCCAATAGGAAACCATGTTAATAAACTAGGCGCGATTTGGCCGCGGTTTTGCCCGTGGAAACCGCGTTGGAACCCGCGGCCATAACCACGGCCAAATCGTTTGTGTGAACAGGGCATTAGAGATCACATCATTGACATTAGTAGAAGCCACCACAACTCTCTGAACCCCCTAAACTATAGACAGAGACCTCTTCTTGCAGCAGATGGAATGACTGGATTCCTCCATATAATGTAAACCTCCACGTGACTGTTATCTATAACGTTGGAAGTAGAGTAAGAGTCGGCAACGAGACAAACTAAGTCTTGGAGGCGTTTTTTTCTTATCTTGACCCGTGTTGGAATGAAGAAATTCTGGTAAACAGCACTGAGAATTAGCTGCAACTTCTGGTTGTCCTCCAGACAGTAATGATTTTGCTTGATTCATGTTACATTGTTTGTAACCTGTTCCTTTTCTGCATGGTCTGCTTCTAGATTTACTCCACTGAATACTTTGTTCTACAGAAAACTCTGGGAAACACGTCTTTGACACGATCCTTTTGTTCCTCATCAGATCTAACAAGATATCAAGTGAGACCAAAGCAAATTATTGTTTAAAAAAATAAAAATAAAAAACAGAATATTTTTTTTTATATTCTTCCATGGTAGACAGCGGGGTAAATGGGAATTCTGAGACCAAGAATCAATATGATGTCCTATATTGCTACTTTTGTCCAACTTACAGAGAGACATTTCTGTTCTTCTCATGTGAAAAACTAAATTGTCCAAAATAGCAAATAATTTCCACAAATACAACGAAACTAGCAAAAAAAATGTATTAGTCCATGTCCAAGTTTACCGGTCGCCAACCTGTGGTAAAAGAAATAACCTGTGAGGAAATGTTAGGAGCTGCAGTCTTGCCAGTAATAGAGCCACAGGTTGGAGATCATTGTCCTAGACGCACACAAATTGTATATAAATGCCTCTCAAGGAACTTACCTTAAAAAATTAATAAACCTAAGTCCATCAATATTGATATAATAATAAGACTTCCGACTTCCGACTTCAAATGGGGACAGGAAAAATTTTACTCTTCTCCTTAAAGGGAATGTGTCATCAAAAAATGACTTATTGTTTAACTCACATTTTTATGTTAAACACATTTTTTAGGAATTTCTGGTTGTGTTTTTTTTAATTTTCCATATCACTTTCAGTATTTTTTTTAATAATTCCTAAGTCCTGCAGTTTTCACTTTGGCCACTAGGCCTAATAATAGTCTGACACTTCCTGTTCTGTTTAGAGAGCTTTTCAGCAGTCGGCTCATTATCACTAAAAACAGGGTCATACTGAAAGGAGACACCATTGTGTACAGTTAACACAGAATCCACCAGTCACAAGAGGAGAGGTCACAGCTCTCCCTCTCCCCTCTCACAGTGAAAACTATCCTATAGACGTCTATGGGACAGAAACTGTCTTAAGAATCCTATGGGCATGAAGCTGCTGTAAAGTATCTCTCTGACTGCTGTTAAAGCAGTGCAAGCAAGAATGTCTTCCCCACAATCATATATAGACGGCCGAATAGAGAAATCTACAATCAGGAAATAAAAATGGCTTAGAGGAAAAGAATATGGATCAGGGGCTTGATTTAATAAGGAAAAAAAAAAATTGGTGACAGATTCCCTTTAAACTTTATGATATGATGAAGTGGAAAACTAGAAAAAATGGTGCATGGTAATTTTGTTATGCATGCTATACTAGAAGGGCTTGAGTACTGTGTTGGACTGGGATGCCTGGGGCCCACCAGTGGAGTTTATTATTGGTTCCCTCCAGTGAAGCTGGTTCTTGGGGCCACCAGTGGAGTTGATTCGTTTCACCCACCAGTAGAGATGATTCTTGAGGGCCACCAATTGAATTTGAGTCTTGGGACCCACGAGTGAAGTTGATTCTTGGGGACCACCAATTGGTTTTAAGTCTTGGGACCACAAGTGTAGTTGATTCTTGGGGCCCATCAGTGAAATTGATACACTCTAAAACTACTGTAATGACTGCACATGAATCTTTCACTCTGCCTCTTGCTTTCTGCTTCTTTTTCTCTGCCTTTCACCATCAAAAGTAACCTCCCAAGGGCTCACCATACCTAGAATTCCACCGGGGATCTCCCCTGCTCACCTGTAGGCCAGTCCATGTGAGAATACTGATAAAAAATAAGCAGAGCACCAGGTCTCAATGTCAAAAAGCAGCTCCAAAAGCAAGAATTTTAGGGTATAGAGTATATAGCAGAGAGTTAAAAACCTGCGATCCAAAAGTTATCTTTTTACAGTATAAATCCTTTATTAAACAAGACTGGGTTTAGTTTTGGGATTTACATTGTAAACAGGATATAGGGGATGTGGAAAGGTTCAAAAGGGGACGACTGATGCATGAAGACATCAATATAAGAAAGTGGTTTTTTGTAGAATAGTTAAGCCAAAAACCGTAATGGCAAATATTATAACAGCAGTAAATAAGGACTAGTGGGTTATCTGATGGTAAATGGCACTGAGTGGCATAATTCATTTGGAAATGGTTACATAGTTACATAGTTTGTCAGGCCGAAAAAAGACATACGTCTATCCAGTTCAGACCATTTGCTAAAGTGTTGCTAAAGTGTTAAAGTGTTGATCCAGAGGAAGGCAAAAAACCCCCATGAGGTAGAAACCAATTGTCCTCATTTTAGGGAAAAAATTCCTTCCTGACTCTAATCTGGCAATCGGAATAAATCCGTGGATCAACGACTCCCCTCCAGAATCCTGGTCACTATAACTGTATTTATTCATCTAGAAATGTATCCGACCTTCCCGATCCTGTCACTATAACTTGTTATATATTACATCTAGAAATGTATCCAGACCCTTCTCCAGAATCTGGTTCACTATAACTTGTTATATTATTACATCTAGAAATGTATCCAGACCCTTCTCCAGAATCCTGGTCACTATAACTTGTTATGTTATCACGCTCCAGAAATGCATCTAGACCTTTCGTGATCTCTGTGTAACGGAGGTGGTAGTGGATCCTCTGGACCACCACAAGCGATGGCGTAAGCCACGCCAGGGAGCGGAGTCTAAGTAGGTCCGGTTTTCACCATAGCCCGCCGCAAAGCGGGATGGACTTGCTGCGGCGGATTACTACCAGGTCGCTACCCTTGACGTGACTTGCTTGCGGTGGCAGCCGAGGTGTTGCGCGGGACAGAATTGTGAAGCAGGCTCGTAGTCGGGGACAGGCAGAAGGTCAGTGCAGGCGGCAGTGGTTCGTAGTCGGGGACAGGTAGAAGGTCAGGACAGGCGGCTAAGGTTCGTGGTCAAAGGACGGAGGCAGAAGGTACGGTACACGGTAATCAGATCAAGACTCTCTGGAACGCTTCCTCTCTGGGCACAGGGCACTATCGATTCGGCAATGTGCCCAGGAAGGGGCAGAGCTTAAATAGGGTCAGCACCAGGTGAGACCAATCACCTGCGTGCTGTCCCTTTAAATTTCCCTGCAGTGCCGCGCACGCGCACTAGCGGGCGCGCGCACCCGGCTGACAGCAGGAGTGCGCGCCGGGACGGACACAGGAGCGAGGCGAGGTAAGTGGAATCCCGAGCTGCCGGGTTGTCCGCAGCCCGAGCGCTAGGCTGCGGCACCGGCCGCAGCAGGAGACACTGCAGCGTTGCGGGTGTGCCTGCGACCCAACACGGGGGTCTCAGGGACACCCGTAACAGTACCCCCCCCCTTTGGCCTCCCCCTCTTTCTGGCCCGCATAAACCTAGACAATAGACCCCGATCCAGGATGTTCTCCTCCGGCTCCCACGACCTCTCCTCCGGCCCAAACCCCTTCCAATCGACCAAAAAAAATCGTCTCCCCCTAACCGTCTTCATGGTCAAAAATTTCTTTGATGGCAAAAACATTGGTGGAGTCAGCTACGGGAGATGGGGGGACTACAGGCCGAGAGAATCGGTTACGGATGAACGGTTTCAGTAGGGAGACATGGAAGGAGTTTTGGATGCACATGGTCGGAGGGAGCCGGAGCTTGTAGGCCACTGGTTTGATGCGCCTGTGAATTTCAAAGGGACCTAAAAACCAGGAACCCAGCTTGTAGCTGGGGATTTTAAAGCGTACATACCTGGCAGACAGCCATACTTTATCCCCCGGAGCAAAGGAAGGAGGGGGTCTTCTTTTCTTGTCCGCTTGGACCTTCATACGGGCCTGAAGCAGAGATTGGCGCGTCTCCTTCCAAACGGCAGATAGGTCGCGGACCAGACTATCCACCGCAGGAACATCGGAGGAGGCAGAGGGCAGCGGAAGGGGTGGGCGGGGATGCCGACCGAAGACTATGAAGAAGGTGGACGCCCCAGCGGAATCACAGTCCAGAGAATTATAAGAAAACTCCGCCCATGGCAACAGACCAGACCAAACATCTTGGTTCACTCACTCCACTTGTCAATTTGATTGCGGGTGGTACGAGGAAGAGAAGTCCAGATCCACTTGTAGGAGAGAACAGAGGACTCTCCAAAATCTTGAGACAATTGTACTCCCCGATCCGAGACAATGTGGAGGGGGAGTCCATGTAGACGAAAGATATGTTTAAAAAATAGCTGGGCAAGTCGAGGAGCAGAAGGGAGGCCGGGCAAGGGAATGAAGTGTGCCATTTTTGAAAAACGGTCAGTGACCACCCAGATAACCATATTACCATCAGAGGGAGGCAGATCGGTGATGAAGTCCATGGCAATGTGGACCCAAGGACTGTTAGGAACGGGCAGAGGCTGCAGCAGACCCGCCGGTTTGGTGCGCGGAGCACAAGTAGTACACGCCTCAACAAATTCCTTCACGTCCTTGGCTAGATCCGGCCACCAGTAAAAACGGGAAATCAGAGAGGACGACCTTCGAACCCCTGGGTGTCCGGCAATTCGGGAACAATGTCACCAAGTTCAGCACCCTCTTCCGGAGTGCAGGGGGCACATATGTCTTACCGGAGGCACAGCTGAGATTTGGGAGCCACGGATATCAGACGTTCTGGGGTTACAATTGCTGAGGCTTCACCTTATTCTCCGCTATATCGAGGCGCGAGACAGGAAACCGCTTCGAATTCTTCTCTGTCAGTCGAGTGTATAACAAAATTGAAATTGAAAAACAGTGACCACTGGCTTGGGCGGTTCAGCCGCTGCGCTGTTTGGAGGTAAAGGAGGTTTTTGTGATCGGTGAAAATGTTGACGGGATGACGAGCACCCTCCAGGAGGTGGCGCCATTCCTCCAAGGCAAGCTTAATGGCCAGTAACTCCCGATCACCGATGGTATAGTTTCTCTCAGCAGGCGAAAAGGTTTTAGAGAAAAACCCGCAGGTCCGAATCTTGCCCTTAGGGCCCTTCTGGGTGAAAACTTCTCCAGCGCCCACGGAAGAGGCGTCGACCTCCAGGAAGAAAGGGCACTCGGTATCCGGACGGGATAGAACCGGTGCTGAAGCAAAGGCGGCCTTTAATTTGGAGAAGGCCTCTTCGGCGGCTGGCGGCCAAAGTCGGGGGTTGGCAAGTTTCCTGGTTAGGGCCACAATTGGAGCTACCAACATTGAGAAATGAGGGATGAATTGTCTATAATAGTTCGCAAACCCCAAAAAACGTTGGATGGCCCGAAGACCGACAGGTCGAGGCCACTGGAGGACGGCCGACAGTTTAGCGGGGTCCATCTGCAGACCCTTGTCCGAGATTATGTACCCGAGGAACGGGAGGCTGGTTCTGTGGAATTGGCACTTTTCCAGTTTGGCGTAGAGGTGGTTCTCACGCAGACATTTCAGGACCTGGCGTACATGTGACTGGTGGGCCTCCAGATTAGGTGAAAACACCAGGATGACGTCCAAGTAGACAACTACGCATACATACAGGAGATCCCTGAAAATGTCATTAATAAACTCCTGGAAGACTGCTGGGGCGTTGCATAGGCCGAAAGGCATCACAAGATACTCAAAGTGCCCATCACGAGTATTGAAGGCGGTTTTCCACTAGTCACCTTCTCGGATCCGAATGAGGTTGTAGGCCCCCCGCAGGTCTAGCTTGGAAAACATTTTAGCTCTCCGGAGACGGTCAAAAAGTTCAGTAATCAGTGGCAATGGATACCGGTTCTTAATGGTGATCTTGTTTAAGCCGCGGTAGTCAATGCACGGTCGCAGGGACCCATCCTTCTTCTCCACAAAGAAGAACCCGGCACCCGCTGGGGAAGTAGACTTACGGATGAAGCCTTTCTGAAGATTCTCCTTTATGTAGGCCGACACAGCCTGAGTCTCAGATACAGAGAGCGGGTAGACCCTACCCCCGGGTGGACTAGTCCCAGGCAGCAGGTCAATAGGACAAACGTAGGGACGATGTGGAGGAAGAGTCTCCGCTTGCTTCTCAGAGAAGACATCTTGAAAGTCCTGGTAGGCTTGTGGCAGACCTGACAGCGGCTTGGGAGCTGAAAGAGAAGAAGAGGGGCGCACCCGGCGAGGTGCCACTAGACAGTGAGACTGGCAGTCTCGACCCCAACGCAAGACTTCACCCGTCTTCCAGTTGAGCATAGGGGAGTTACGTTGCAGCCACGGAAGCCCCAGGAGGACAGCCGAGGAAGAGCGGGGTAGCACGAAGAATGCGATCTTCTCTTGGTGTAGAGCTCCTACTTGTAGGACCATCGGTTCTGACCGAAAGATGATGGGGTCGTTCAGACGCGATGACCAAGGGTTGGTCTAAGCGGACCATCGAGAGCCGATACTTGGCCACCAACGCAGCGCCCATAAAATTCCCGGCGGATCCAGAATCCAAGAAGGCAGCCACTTGGAACGAGACTCCGGAATTGGTTTTGACCAGAACTGGCAGCATAAGCCGAGGATAGGGATTGCTCACACCTAGGGACGCCTCTCCTACGAAGCCTAGGTGCGAGCGTTTCCCGGACGTTGCGGACGGAGTGGGCAACCCCTGAGGAGATGTTCGGAACTGCCGCAGTAGAGGCATAGGTTCCCCTCACGTCGTCGAGTCAACTCTTGCGGAGTCAGGTGGGCTCTGTCCACTTGCATGGCCTCTTCCATGGTTGGCTGAGAAGGAGGCAGTGGAGGCCGAAGGAACACCAGTGCAAGACGGGGTAGACGACTGGTTCGGACAGGTTCACGCTCTTGGCGGAGCTCCTCACGTCTCTCTGAGAAACGGATGTCAATCCGGTTCGCCAGGTGGATGAGCTCGCTTAAGGAAGACGGAGGGTCCCGGGTGGCGAGGGCATCCTTAATCTGGCTTGAGAGGCCCTGCTTGGAGGTGGCGCACGAGGCTGCATCATTCCAGGACAGTTCTGAAGCAAGTGTACGGAATTGTATGGCATAGTCACCGACGGAGGAGTTCCCTTGCTGGAGATTCAGTAATGCGGTCTCAGCAGACAAAGCGCGGGCAGGCTCTTCGAAGGCGCTGCGGAACTCCTGCAGGAACGTCACTAGATCAGCAGTGACCGGATCGCCGCGGTCCCAGAGGGCGGTCGCCCAGGCCAGGGCTTTCCCTGAGAGAAGACTGACCACGAAGGCTAACTTGGACCTTTCGGACGGGAATTGTCCTGCCATAAGTTCCACGGGGAGGGAACAGTGGGTGATGAAGCCCCTGCAGGCATTTGAGTCTCCATCAAATTTCGTTGGCATAGACAACCGGAGTTTAGGACCGGCGGACATCCCCGGAGCGACTGCCACAGAAGGCGCCACGGCAGCCGATTGCTGCTGCTGCGTAGCGAGGAGCTGCTGCATCATAGAGGACAGCTGGTTGAGCTGCTGTGCCTGTTGAGCGATCTGCTTCGACTGTTGGGCCACGATGGTGGTGATGTCAGAGACGCTCGGCAGGGGCACCTTGGTGGGATCCATGGCCGAATCGAACTGTAACGGAGGTGGTAGTGGATCCTCTGGACCACCACAAGCGATGGCGTAAGCCACGCCAGGGAGCGGAGTCTAAGTAGGTCCGGATTTCACCAGAGCCCGCCGCAAAGCGGGATGGACTTGCTGCAGCGGATTACTACCAGGTCGCTACCCTTGACGTGACTTGCTTGCGGTGGCAGCCGAGGTGTTGCGCGGTACAGAATCGTGAAGCAGGCTCGTAGTCGGGGACAGGTAGAAGGTCAGGACAGGCGGCTAAGGTTCATGGTCAAAGGACAGAGGCAGAAGGTACAGTACATGGTAATCATAAAAAGACACACTGGAACGCTTCCTCTCTAGGCACAGGGCACTATCGATTCGGCAATGTGCCCAGGAAGGGGCAGAGCTTAAATAGGGTCAGCACCAGGTGAGACCAATCACCTGCGTGTTGTCTATTTAAATTTCCCTGCAGCGAGGACGGGACGGGACGGACACAGGAGCGAGGTGAGGTAAGTGGGATCCCGAGCCGCCGGGGTGTCCGCAGCCCGAGCGCTGGGCTGCACACCGGCCAGCGGAGGCGCTGGGGCTTGCGGGTGTGCTGGACCCGACAGGGGGGGGGGTCGCAGGGACCCCTTCACTCTGTTAGTGAATTCACCCTGACAATTGCCTTGGCAGGAGTTCCCAATCTCACCGCTCTAACATTAAAGAACCCCTTTCTATGTTTATTATAAACTTTCGTTCCTCAAGACGTAGGGGATGCCACCTTGTTCTAGATACAGCCCTGGTATAAATAAATCTTGGGAGATCTCTATATTGCCCTTTTAAATATTTTTATACATATTTTTTATGTCCCCCCGAAGCCTTCTTTCTCTAAAAATAAATAACCCATTTTTTGCTAATCTTTCTGGGTATTGTAGTCCACCCAGTCCTTTTTATTTTTGTTGCCTTTGTACCTGTTCAAGCTCTACAATGTCTTTCCTGTGCACTGGTGCCCAAAACTGTCCCACAATATTCCATGTGTGGTCTCAACCAGGTTGTATATGGGAAAATTTCTCATCATGTGCCTCTTATGCCCCTTTTAATACGCCCCATGATCCTATTTGCCTTGGCAGCTGCTGTCTGACACTGGCTGCTACAGTTAAGTTTACTTAGTTTAAGTCCTTCTCCATGTCACTTTTACCCAGTGTTTTTCCATTTAACATGTAATCATGTAATGGATTTTTCCTCCCCATGTTCATAACCTTGCATTTATCAGTTTTTAAACCTCTCAGCCACTTCTTTGCCCAGCCCCCAAAACCTATCCAGATCCCTTTGTAAAAAACACATTATCCCTATTGTGTGCATTTCTTTACAGAGCTAGTATCATCTGCAAAGATCGATTTTCTACTGTGCAACCCTGTGTAAGATCATTTATGAAAATATTAAAGAGGTTTGGGCCAATACTGAGCCCTGTGTTACCCACTGGTAACAGGATCCAGTTGAGTATGCACCGTAATTCCCACCCTTTGTTTCTATCAGTGAGCCAGTTGCTTACCCACTTGCACACATTTTTCCCCCAGTCCAAGCACTCTCATTTTACTTACCAACCTTTTATGTGGCCCCGTTTTCAAATGCTTTAAAAAAATCCAAATATATGACATCCAGTGCCTCACCCGATCCAGTCTGGAACAACTTCCTCATAGAAGCTGATGAGATTAGTCTGACAGGACCATCCTTCATAACCCATGCTGGAACGGCGTTATACATTTATTTTCATTGAGATACTCCAGGATAGCATCTTGAGAAAACCTTAAAACATTTTAAACCCACAACAGAGGTTAAGCTTATCAGCCTAAGTTTCCGGGATCATTTTTTGACCCCTTTTTAATATTGGAAACCACATTTGCTATGCTTCAATCCTTTGGACATACCCTGTTATTATACAGTCCATAAAAAATTAAAATAGGGGCCTATCTATCACATTACTTAAACTCCCTTAGGACCCCTGGGTGTATACCGTCAGGGCCTGGGGATTTGTCTATTTTAAGCTTCCTAAGGCGGAGCTGCACTTCTTCCTGGGTTAGAAAAGAAACATTTCAGTTGGAATTTACCCCCTTTTTTCCTTTTTTACTCTCAACAGAAGCTCATCCTCCTCGGTTAAATACAGTGGAGAAGAAATTGTTTAATAGGTTTGCTTTCTTTCTCATCGCCCTCTATGTCCTCTCCCTCAGTACTTTTTAAGGGCCAACATTTTCTTTTTTAATCTTACTACTATTTATAATAGTTAAAAAAATTTTTGGGGTTAGTGTTACTTTTTATGGCAATAAATCTTTCTGTCTCCAGCTTGCTGCCTTTATCCCTTATTTTACACACTTTATTTTTTTCCTATAGCTTCTTAGCGCCCCCTTCACTGCCTTCCTGTTTTTAGTAGCTGAAACGCTTTCTTTTTGTTTTTTATTGCCTCCTTTAATCTCTGTTGATCCACATTGGGTTTTTCCTGTTTCTAATTATTTTATTACCATACGTATGTACCTCTCACAGTGGTCGCCTAAGAAGTTTTTAAATTCTCCATTTATTTTTTTGTTCTGCTATTTTTTAAAACACCTTGTCCCAGTCAATACGGTTTTGTGCCTCTTAAGCAGGGGACAAAATTTGCCTTCCCCAAATTATGTTTTTTGTGGCTCCATGACAAAAAGCTCTATTGAAGGATAAATGGAAGTTAATTAAAATTATGGTCACTATTCCCTAGGTGCCCCTCAAACCAAACCTTTTTTTACTCTGTCAGGTCTATTTAGTCAATATTAAGTCTAGAAGGGCCTTTCCTTAGTCGGTTCCTGCACCATTTTGGGGAAAGGGAATTTGTTTAAATTATAGACAAAAACATGTTCCTTTGTGAAGCTACAGGGTTTTAGATTCCCATTTATGTCGGGGTAGTTAAAGTCGCCCAGAATAACAACCTCATTCTGATTAGATGCTTCATCTATTTGCCTGAGGAGCATATCTTCTAAGGGTTCTGTTATATTTGGGGGCCTATAGCAGACTCCTATTAGAATTATATTACTGTTACTACCCCCATGTATATTTACCCATAATGATTCCACCTGTTCATTACCTGTACCTATATCTTCCCACAGTAGAAATGATAGGCATGTGACTATCAAGCTCAGTTTCTGTTTATAAAGCATAGAAGACAGTAGTGACAGTAGTAATTAACAGAGGGAGACATGGATAGGTCACAACCGGATCAGGGAAGGTGAAGTACTTTAGTGAATGGGTAGACAGGCCGGTCAGGACAGGCAGCAGACAAGTGGAGAGGTCAGGGGGCAAGCCGAGATCACACATAGAAGATTGCAAACTAATGCTATGAAGCACACCAAGAAACTGGCAGGGGAGAAAAGATGGAGGGACCTTTTAAAGGGGTTTTCCCATTTCAAGCATTGCTGGCATATTGGTAGCATATGGCATCAATGTGAGATAGGTGCAGGTCCCTCCTTGGCTATAGTCAGATCTTCCATTAATAATAATCTTTAATGATATGGCGGCAACATATTCTGCAGCACTTTAAAGTCAATAGGAGAGTTCTGACCACCTCTGTGTTCAAGACAGGTACAGGCCCTAGAGATGAGACCCACAAATACCCCACATAATTGGCATATCCTATCGCTATACCATCAGTGTCTATAATGGGAAAACCCCTTTAAAGGGGTTTTGCAAGACTTTTTAAAAGCCCCCCCCCCACCTCTCATTGTATTTTATATAGATAATTAGCTCATTTGCACCTCTGTGGTCACATGTTGTACATACAGATTGGTTTCAGCATCATTTGATAGCACAATGGCATGTGCTAAGGAGTCTTGGAGTCTTTTTTAAATGAGTGAGAACCAGGATGAGCATGCACCAGAGAGAAGCCTGCAGCAGGAAAGTGAGGCAGCCAATGGACTGGGGACCAGCCACGCATCATGATGAAGTGACCCAAAACTGATGGGATGAGCTGCATGACTTATAACATTAGACTAATAGGTTTGATAAACACCAGTAGAATGAAGCCTGGAGTTCTGACCCATGTAACAATGTGACATTAGAAGGTGAGGAGACAAAAAATGGGGGTCAGTAGAGGGTGAATCCTTTCAGCAGCCTGACAATGTCTAATGTTCAAGTTACTGAAATCTGCTTTGGGTATTAAAGGGATTTTCTCACCATGCAGTTTCACTGAGACATAGCCAGCTTTAGACTCACACTTTCAGGTCAAGCTGTGGTTGGCTCCATAGCAGTGATTGACATATCAGCTTTTGCTGTACCTAGCTATGCCTGTTATACTGACATGAGTGTAAGAAGTTTATAAATTGTAGTATACAAGGCTACAGAGCTCTAAAGAGTGAAAGCTTGTCATTTAGTTAAGTAACCAAATTCTATTGCTAGAAATAAGATTCTGCAGGGAGTAATTCACCATGGTCAGAACTGACTGACTGACGGGAGCTTAAATCAATCAGATAAGAAACAGAGGCGAGAAAGGTGGCAAAAGGAGTCGGTAACCAGAGAAACTTGTGTGCTGTAACACGAGATAAAATATTCTTTATCTCCTGCCCAAAGCAAAATCAAAACAACAATGTATTTGGTAATAGTCTTCATTTACCTTGTCCTACATGTAAACAACTAATCATTGTAAAAAACCCTTTAAAGTCTTCAAAGAGCAGTTCCTCCCGTGCATAAAATAGGATTCAGTTTATCGACTTATGTAGCTATGGAAGGAACATGAGGGGCAGTAATCTCACTGGCCGCCATCAAGATATACCTCAACGCTTTTATTATGTAATCTCCTTGTCGTGTGTCTGGAAGGTTTGTATACTGAGCTGATGTAGCCTGACAATAGGGTTTTGTGAGAAAATAGTGAGAGGGATAAAGAGCAGAGGGTTCTTCTACTATATGATAGGCAGGAATGTGATTGAGGCAGAGTCAGACTAGTGCTGCGTGAGAGTGGAGGCTGGGAGCTGGCCAGAGAATCCTATGTAGACAACAATGGTTGAAGGTTATGCACAATGTAAGGCTTGGAACTATAAAGGGCTGGGATCTCAGCTTTCTGCCATAACTTATGATTTACATCTGCTGACATTTCACACAGACTGTACACGGCCAGGATTTCTTTGTTGTAATATCAGCAATCTGCTTGTCAGCTTGACTGCCTTGGAGCAGGACTTGATTTAGAAAGACAAGGTTTCTTGCCTATTACTCATCTCTGGATACTAAAGTACTGTTATATCATAAGAAGATTATGCACCTCTTTGTTATTCAGTTTTTTTGTTTTTTTTGGAATATATTATAGTTATGTAAATGTCATAATGTTTAATGATTCAATAACTCTTCTTTGCTACGATTTAGACATTTTTATTATATATGTGCAATCTATGGAAGATGTCCGTAAAGTGCAAGCAAACCTGGACACACTGAGTGCTTGCGCATCCACTTGGCAAATGAGGTTCAATGTGGATAAATGTAAGGTTCTGCATCTGCGTAGAAATAATCCGCAGGCATCATCAGTCCGAGGTGGAGAAACACTGGGAGAATTGCTTGTTGAGAAAGATCTGGGCGTTCTTGTAGATCATAGACTACAGAACAGCATGCAATGTCAATTAGCTGCCTCTAGGGCAAGTAAGATATTGGCGTGTATTAAAAGAGTCATGGACCCGCGGGACAAGGATGTAATTCTACCACTGTACAAAGGATTGGTGCAACCTCACTTAGAATATGCTGTTCAGTTCAGGGCTCCAGTTTATAGAAGAGATGTAATGGAGCTAGAGAGAGTACAAAGATGAGCAACCAAACTTATAAGGGGAATGGAGCATCTTAGTTATGAGGAGAGGCTAAAATAATTTAACTTATTTAGTCTTAAGAAAAGATGGCTCCGGGGAGACATGATTAATTTATATAAGTCTATAAATGGTCCCTACAAAAAGTATGGAGAATAGCTACTTCAAGTAAAGCCCCCTCAAAAGACAAGAGGACACTCCCTTCGGCTGGAGAAAAAAGGATTCAATCTCCAGAAGAGAAAAGCGTTCTTCACCATGAGAACTGTGAATCTGGAATAGCCGCCTGAGGAGCTGGTCACAGCAGGAACAGTAGAGAGTTTCAAGAAAGGCTTAGATAACTACCTGAAAATAAAGAATAATAATACTTATGTAGCCGTATAAAATTCTAGATCCAGTCTGATGGCAACTCTGGGATCAGAAATGAAATCTTCCTTAGAGCAGATTGGTTCTTGCCTTATGGGTTTCAAAACTTTCCTCAGTAGGGAAACTAAGCTTAAACTCCTTATTTCCCTTTACCCACATCTTTCCTCACCCTTGGTTGAGCTTGATGGACATATGTCTTTTTTCAGTCATACTAACTATGTAACTATATGATAACCGTATTTTTAAATGTAACTGTTTTTTTTTTCTTTCTTTCAAAACCCTAATAAAAAAACAGTTAAACAAGAAAAAAAGAAAAGTATGTACAAATATCCTCAATGCTCTACTAACATGTATGAGACGGGCTGCTGTCCTTCTTGATGCTCTACTAGAACCCACATTTGGATATATACTGGCCATTCATGCCTTTAGTCAAAAGGTGTACAACTCATTTCCACTAGGGGCTACATGGGAATTATGGTGGCACTCTAAGGGCTGTGATGCAAAACATGGTCAGTAAAATGCCAAGAAGTCCTTTAAGGTTGTATAATAGTCTTTCCACCTGTTTAGCTCTTCCTACATTGGAGAGTATTTAGGATGCCTGTGTAAGGCTGTCGGAGCTGTGCAACTGCCTGTGAGTTGCGGAATAGAGTGAAGGTGCATGCCGGAGCTCCAAATTCAAGGTGGCACCCAGTCCTTGTGCAGACACCACCGCCTATGCAAAATATTGGTGGTATCCTTTGAGGAAGTTGAAGAGCCAATCCTTCTGCGTCTAGAACTTGTCCATCTCTGCCCACTGTATCTATGCTCATGCTGAATAAAATGACATGGTGGGCCGGATTTGGCTCCAGGCCTTGAGTTTGACACATGTGCCTTAAAGGGGGT